>PVLD010009588.1:0-76181 GCA_004027595.1 Dinomys branickii
CAGCATCCAGTGCAAATTCCCTACTATCTTATCTATAATTTGGTATTTCCTTTAATGTTTTTGTGTTAACTAATGTGAAGATAACTATGTAATACAACATCCAGTTCTAATTCCCTACTATATTCTGTATAACTTTGTAGTTTCTGTATTGTTTATGGCTTTTCTGGTTCATATGTCTCCATTCTTTTGTCTTTAAAATTAAAAAAAAAAATAGAAGGACGGCTGGGATAACCGTACTGCTGTTGTCTAATGTTTTATTGACAGGAAGTTAATGCCTATTTTTTCTTTTTGACCAGCTTTGAGTGCCTATATCTGGTACTCTGAAAAACTAAGTTGAAGACAACAACATGCAGTATAACAACCATTGAAGAACTCTTACCATCTTGTCTAGTGAAGATCTGTATCATTTCTAATGTTTTGTTTTTATTTTTATTTTCTTCAATCTCATTTTTTTTTTCTTTTTTTTTCCCGGTACTGGGGATCCAACTCAGGACCTTGTGCTTGCCAGGCAAGCGCTTATGCCACTGAGCTATACCCCCAGCCCCTATTTTTATTCTCTTCAATGGTTTAATAAATCTTACATTCTTTCATCTGGTAATCTGAGCAACTTCATTGAGGATAACAACATGTAATATAACAACTACTGTTAATTCCTGTCATTTTATTCTGAAACTCTGTGTCATTTTTATTGTTCTTACTTTTTTTTTCTATTTTGTTGGTATTTTGCTATTGTTCTTTTTTATTATTCTCTTTAAAAAAGAAAAAAGAATTCCATGTGAAGGTTATTAAGTTTGAAACAATGTAATACATGTGAGATTTAAGATAATGCTTGTTAATATTTTAATTAATTATACTTTAACTAAAGGTTAAACTTTTATGTGAATAGATATAACAATTGTCATGAAACATGAAGTGTTGTCAACCGTATAAAGGCCAGGTATAGTTTTCAGAAAAAAGCAGAAAGTACCTGAATTAGATTCAGTCTCAATTCTAAAACCATTCATCTTTCAGTTTAAGTACAGGATATCTTAGCTATCTTTTGAATCCATTCCCAAATCTGAATAAAGCACTTGAAATCCCTCCCAAATGTCTTTTGAGACATAATTATTTTTGCCTAAAGTGGTTTTATTGTAGTTTCAGATTCATCAATTACATCCATCTTTCATTTTTCTGGGCTTATGGGGTCAACCTTGAAAACATCTTTGCTTAAGTATTATCATAGATCTCACTCTCTAAGATATTAACTGAATTTTACAAGGGCTAAAAATGTAAACAAACTTTTTACTAATAACAAAACTAGAACAGGGTACATGTTTAAGGAAATATACATGTAGGTGAAAAGGAATATTTAGAAATGCAGTTAGGATCAGGGCTGTAGTACAAGCTCATGTGTTATTTAAATCATTTCAGTATATTGCTGGTCTTTACTTACCAATCCTTTCAACTTCCCTATGCAGAGAAGTTCTGGGAGCATTATTAAGGGCAAAGCTAGGATTTGGACCCACTGAGTCCAGCTCTAGAGCCCATACTCTTCAGTGTGACACCACAGGTCTGTGTAGGCTGGTTCAAAGCACACATTTCGGTATACAATTAATATACTTGCTAATTCATTGGCTCTGGATAATTTGAATTTGACTCTAAGCTGTGGTGCCAATCAAATGTTGTAAGTGAGAAAAGGTGAAAATTCAGTCACCTGAAATTTCAGTGCACTGTGTCTCCCTGTGTGGCTGTGCGTCTGACTGACCAGGTTTGTTAGACTTCCGTGTGGTTTGAGGTTGAGTGGCGCAGGGGGCGTGTGTACAGGTTGTAGAATTTCCTCATTGTCCAGACAGAGTAATGCTTCTTTAACAGCCTCCATATGCTCTTCCATCCTTGAGTAATAAATACTAGAATGCTACTGTTACATTTATCATGACAGATAATTTTAATGGATGTTAAATATACTTAAAGGTTAGGTGCAGAATAACATTCTTTGGCAAAATATAGTTTTTAACAAATATTTCTAGATTCAACCATGACTTCTGTCCTAGGACAGACATGTGAATTCATTGCTAAGAAATGGTCTGCAAGGTCTTCGGAAGGACTGACTATTCATAAAACCCTCTGACGTAGCTGCCAGTATATAAAAAGTTCTTTTTCTGTGCCTAAAAGATAGTTGAGAAAAAGAAAAAGATATGATGAAGCTCGGTATATCTATTTGAAATAAAAATGACTTCCTTATTTCTGCATAAGCAAAATATACCCCTTACAGGGGAAAAAAGAAGTTATGAATATAAATAGAATTGGGTCACAGTACATTTCCATATTCCCCACAATATGTTATTACTCAAGCTCTATGTTTCCGACTCTTTTGTAATACCTGTCACTCTTCCTCATACTTTAGAGAGCAGTTCATCCTCCTCTGCTGTATTCTGACCTTTCTCAAGGTGGTTATCTTGTCTTTATCTCTGAACATACTTTCTGTGCCCAGTCCCTTTTCTTGTTCCAATTTCTGTTCCACTTGGGATAGTGTCTTCACTGATGAGCCATGGGTATTTATGAGATTCAAGTGAACAGTTCCCTATCAGTCCAGGAATTTTTGATTGACTTGTAGAAGTCACTGAAATACTCCCTTTCCTACTGAAGCGGTGAGCCTTCTAGATTAGTACCCATGTTTACCCTCTAAACATGTCAACACCGATAGGATGTTCATTTCTTCTAAACCAAAGCTCTTGCTTCCTTGCAATTCACTTTGTCTGGACTTGATCACCTGTGTCACTATGGTCTGCCCCAACTCATCCTAGGTAGCCTTAGTACAAATTTTAATAGACAGCAACCTCAATAAGAAAACATTCATTTCTTCAGTAAGCTAATGGGCAGAGAAATTTAGAGCTTTTGCTTTGGGAAGTGATGGTAAGATGGGTGTGCTGTGAGGAAATGCATCGTTAGAGTATCCATTCTCCAAACCAACTGCGTTGTACTACTTGGGTACTGGTCTGCCTTCCTGCCTCCCTTTCTTCCTTCCTCTTTTCTCTGCTACTCTTTTTCTCTTTCTCCTGAGATCGAACGAGATCGGGTGCGTTCAGGGCGGTGTGGCTGTAGACTTTTCTCTCTTTCTTTTCTCCCCACCTTCATTCCATTCCAAATCCTTCAAGTGATTTGCCCACGTTGATATGATGGGGGGGGGGGCTGTGAAAGCTTATTTTTTAATTTTTAAAAATGATTATTTCATTATATCTTGTTTTTTATATTCTAATAGTCTTTGATAGGCTTAAAATAGAAACTTACATATTTTAAATTTACTTTTACATTGAAACTTTAAATATTGATTTACATTGTTTGCTCATTTTTGAATCAGACTATTCATCCTCTTGCTGTTGAATTACTGTTAACTCCTTATGAATTAGGAACCTCTCACTAGCTGTGTAGTTTGCAAATAAGTATTTTCTCCCAGTCTGCGAGCTGTGTACCCACAGTTGTGTTTCTTTTGTTTTCCACGAACCTTTAGTTTCATGCAATGTCAGTTGTCTATTTTTGCTTCTATTTCTTTGGAGTGTTACAAAGAAATCGTTGCCCAGACTAATGCTGCGGCACCTTCCTCTCTGTTTTCTTCTAGTACCTTCATGTTTTCCAGTCTTACATTTAAGTCTTTACTCATTCAGCTTGCTCTGTATATGGTGAGAGATAAGGTCCATTTTCATTCTTCTGATAATAAATATCCAGTGTCCCCAGCACCATCTACTGAAGAGATTTCTCTTTTTCTATTTTGTGTTCTTGGTGCTTTTTTGGAAAAATCAGTTAACTGTAAATATTCAGGTTAATTTATGGGCATTTTCTCCAGTTTCATTGGCCAATATGTCAGCTTTTATGGCAGTACCATTTCATTTTGACTGCAATGGTTTTATCATATACTTGAAGTCAGGGATTATGATGCATCCATCTTTGTTCTTTTGGCCCAAGATTGCCTTGAATATTTAAGATCTTTTGTTTCATAAAAATTTTAAGATTAAAAAATATTTTCAGCATTTCTTCCTAATACCTCCTAGTGAAATCAACTTGGTAGTTTAAAATCAACCACAGTATCAGGTATTTACACCACCAATTAACAAGGGTTGGAAATAAGAGCTTTTCCCCTTGTTACACAGAACTGGTTGCACAGTGTGTACAACCATATTCTATAAGGCTATACCCGGTCTACATGTCTTCCATCTACTTTCTAAGCAGTGCTCCAGCCTCATCGGCTATCACGCGTTAGTCTCTGGGGAGAGGGGAGGCAATCACCTTCTGTACCAGGTCTCACAAATGGCTCGGTTATTAATCAAGTGTTCGTTGGGCTTAGCTCCCTTTGTTCAGTCCATGCTTGTGAGTATGGATGTGCTAGCTCCAGACAGAGACATAGATAAGAGAGCTAAGAGTGATGAATGACTTACAAGGCCCTAACTCTAGTTAGAGGCAAAGCTGGAACGGAAGTCCAGGTTTTCTGAATTCCAGCTAGGTTTTGCCGTTGTTCTGTAACCCTATCTCTGATAATGTAGAATATCCCGCCATAAGTGTTTCATTGTACCCAGTTCCAGAAAGCGCCACACACTCCTGAATAAGATTGTCTTTAACATTAATTTCTGCTTCCTTATAAGCTTGAAGAATAAGATATGTCAAGAAAAATAGAAAATATAAAACTATTGGTCAAAAACTAAACTCTTAATTAAATAATACATTTTAAGACAGACATACTTTAAAAAAAAAAAAACTGTCATCGTTACCTGCTAACTCTTAAAGGAACATCTGGATTTTGGTGTCATGAGTGTTCCAAATAATAATTTTTGGAGGAATTTGAATAGTGTCTTCTGACTCACTCATTAAAATAAACCGTATTTAGTGAGAAGTAGAAGATAATGGGCATAGTGGGACCAGAGCACCAGCTGCCTCGAGAAGAAAACGCCCCATAATGGGCACCTGTGAAGAGGTTGCCAAGAAAATGGATAGAAACCCGTGAGATGGATCTGCCGCCATGCTCTCACCAACCCTTCCAGAAAGAAAGGCAATGTCTCTTACTGCGTAAGAAGAAAAGGGGACCTCAGAGACAAAGTCAATGCAAGGCAAATGAGTGCTCTGGCAATCTAAGTCAACATTAAATATTGGACAAAGGAAGCATGGCGAGCTCAGAAGGTGTTAGTTTTAGAGAGCGCAAGCAAGAGAACTTGCCTCACAGAAGAGTTTTTACAAACCCCAGTAATGGGATAGGTTTGTCTGCCTGAGAGAGGGGCTCCTGGTGGTTCCTGACGGATGCTCCTCTTGTGCATGGGGTGATACAGCGTGCTGCTGAATAAACCCAAGGGGATGGGAAGGTGATAACTACCAGCTTCAGCGGAGACAGAGCATGAGAGAGACAGCCTATAAATATGCTGGGTGTCAATAGAAGCCGTTTCCTTCTGTCTGCACAGGACTGCAGAGGAGGTCTGACAGGACGGCACCACTTCATTAAGGCATCACAATGGTGAAGAGCGCCCGAAGGGCACACAGAGCAGCAGCACCAGGCTGTCACCCGGGCTGCAGGCTGCAGCTATCGGCAAGCCCCGCTCAGGAGAGAGGCAACAATAGACTCCTGAAGATGTCGTAGGCTGCGGATTTCTGTTCCTCTTTCTTCAGCGTAGCATTTTCCTTTTCTTTCTTACCCTGCTTTTGTCCTTTTCCACTCTTTCTTTCCACCCTCCAGTCTTCCTTCCGTTTCTATCATCTTGCTATTTCTAGAAAGGCTCTCTTCTCTTGAGGGGCAGAGAATTTGTAACAAAGGAGAGAAAGGCAGCGTAGATGCTGGTGCAGAGAAGAAAGGGCTGTTCACTGCAGCAGAGTGTCGGGGTGTGACACCCCTGTTAGAATAGAAAGGAGAGACTCCTAAGAGTAGGGAAGTTCAATTGTTCAGAGGGGAAAATTTTTCTAGGGAAATCACCTATAAAGCATCTTCAAGAGCTGATATAATGCTCTTTACCTGCACCTAGTTTTCTTTCTTACTTTGGGAAAGAAGTGAATGTCCCCAGGCACTTGCTCCCCTGCTGCTCAGGCTCTGTCCACACCCTCGGGGCTTCCTTTTGTGTTGCTAGTAGATATTCACTCCTCCCCTGAAATATATTTCTTTTTTGCACGGCCAGAGAACTGAACTCCTGCTCTTTTCTCTGCCCAGCTGCTTTAAGCCGCGCCCCATTCCGGCTGAGTCTGGCAGATGGAGCTGCAGCCCCGCCCCTGCTCCTGGCCGTTCAACCGTCCAAACCGTGGCTTCACATTGCCGCGTTACTGATCTGACTCTGGCCTGTCCAGAGAAATGGAAAGAACAAACGATGTGAAGTAAATTTAGTAGTCCATTTTGGCACCTTCCTTCTCTTCTATGCTCGGTTAGTGCAATATTACAACTATTTATTTTTCTTTGCAATTTTCAGGAAAATGAGAAGGTCAAAAAGGAGATTTAAGGCAAGCCGCAGTCTTTCCCTGGGTGCTCTCACTGTCACAGCTGCATCTGACTCTGTCCTCTAAGTCACTGTGAGCGATGTATTCTGCAGTACCGTTACAATGTCCACTGCAGAGGACCATTCTTTCTCAATTGTTTTATAAACGGAAAAAGATAAGCGGATGCAAAGTATTAACTATAGTTTAAAATAAGGTTTGTTTCTAAAAGTAGAATCTTGCAAGCTGTAAGGTGCTTAATTTTCTTGACCTGCTAACTTATACCAGGTTTCTTAGTTTCACAAGTTAAGGGTAGCCTTAATGAAAATTTTTTTTCACATATTGTTCTTGGTGTTTAACTCCAGAGTTTACAAACAGTAATGCTAGTTGAGGCCAAACTTCCAAAGCACTGAGAACACATGTCCGTGCACAGATCCCTGAGTCCAGGTGTCAATCCTGCCATAGAGTATTGAACTGATTTAGATCAATCCTTTTCTAACTTGTATTTTCTTTTGAGTTGCTATCTGAACAATTCAAGGAAGTGCTCCTTGAGAAGGAAAGATGGATGGTTTGGTCTGGGTTTTGTTTAGTTGTTTTTACCTAATGCTGTCACTAGATTGTGAACTTCTTAAGGGATATACCATATTACTCATCCTAATAGCATCCAGTGGGCCTGCCTTGTTGTTTATTCATAATGGCTGAGAATGATTGTTAGTTGAATAAAATCTACTTTAAATATTACAATTTTAAAAACAGTATTGAGGTGTATGTGAAGCAAAGAGAGAGGGGACGCAGGGAACCTCCTAAAAGTACGCCTAATTTGGTTATAAACTGAGTTTTAAACTTTTATTCATAGTTCTTTTTTTATTTGTGATTATTTAGAAGAAATATATATACATATATATGTGTATATATATATATACATATATACACACACATATATATATGAACTCACTAATGATGCAAAGTCAAGTTAAGAAATTAAAAGCCTCCTTAAAAAAACCCAAATGGACGAGGATGCTTACCAGGAGAGGGAAAACAGAAAAGAATAAGCATTTTTCACATATATGAATGGTAACTACTGAAGGAGTACCTCTAATGTCTGCACTCCAAACAAAAAATGAGTGAAAGAAATCATTGATAAACTGTTTTAAGAGCTTTGGAAATGATACGTACTCCACTCCCAGAATATTTTCTTTTCCAGAGAAGGGGAAAATCCAGTGACCACAAAAGGATTCAAAACACCACACTGAACAAGTCACTAATCCCAAGGACCAGCAAATTAAGGCCCAAGAGGAAGAAAGCCAGCTGAAGACACTGGGCAGTGATACTGTGAAATGAACACTCCCTGCAACCTGTGGCACTGACTTCATGGTCTGTATGTGTGTGGCAAGGCTCCCTGGCTCAGAGCATGGTTTCGCTGACACTGAACAGTGCCTGAACTATTACAGTGTTTCATAGAGGATTCACAGTAACATCAGTGGTTTACATACTATCTACCTCGTTATTTTTTCCTCTTCCATTTTCAGTCCATTATTTGCCAATCTCTTTGTGTGTTTCTTTAAGATATAAGAAAATTCTCCCCATTGTAGGTGGACTCACCACAGACTTGTATAACAAAGAAGAAGACTCATTAATGCTCTGCGTGTTAGTTTCTCTGTCATTGTCTACTTGACTGAGATGTGCCGTGAGGTAGTTTTCTTCTTGTTTTTATTGGGTTTATGGTCTTCCAGCTGTGAATTTATAGTTTTTATCAAATTTTTGTCATTAGCTTTTAAATATTTTTTCCCACAATGTCCTTTCTTTCCTTTTCTTCAAGAACTCCAGTTACAGGTGTGTCAGACCACAGGAAGGGGGTTGCATAGCTATCTCATGCCCTGATTGTATTTTTTTTTCCATGTATCATTTTAGGTTGTTTTCATGCCTATTTCAAGTATATTGATTTTTCTCTCCACTTCCATATCTGTTATAAATATCACTCAGTCATCTCTGATATTGTTGTTCACTTCTGGAAATTAAAATTTTGGGAGGAGGTACCGGGAATTGAACTCATGACCTCAGGTTTTGGAAATTAAATTTGAATCATTTTAATATCTTCAGTATCTCTATTCTTCTAGGTTTTTGAAGAAGTGAACACATTCATAGTAACTGAGTTCATTTCCTTGTCAGTTTTTTCTAACATGTCAGTTCTGAGTCACTTGGGATTCTTTCTCTTCCTTATAAGTTGTATTTTCTAGCTTTTTTGTTTTGTTTTGCTTCTTGACAAGATGTGAACTTTATCTTTTTGGGTGCTGAGTACTTTTAAAAACTTCCTATTGATCTTGAGGTTTGTTTTGGGCCACCTTTAAGTTATTTCAAGCTTTGTTAGGTGAAAACACACTTGCAGTTAATCTAGAGTTAGTTTTACCCCATTAATGAGGCAAGACCCTTCTGAGTTCTAGTGCTTCATGAATCAGGAGAATTTCCAATCTCACTGGGGGAAGAGACGGGGTGGAGGGCACTGCTCTCACCTTTCCGGGAGGCCTCCCCTGGGGGTCCTTCCTCTCAGTCTTAGCCTCATGTGAGCCCTGCCTCTCTTTCCTGCTTATTTCTCTGATAGTTCTGCCTAGGTCTCGGCTTGCTTCCTCACTTGTATGGGCTGATCTCTGGCACTGTGGTGGGCACTCAGGGGCTCTGTTGCAGAGCACTGGGGTTCCCTCTCTGCGAAACCCTCTTCTTCTGGACTCTGTTTCTCAAGTCCTAGACACTGTCTTCTTCCCTGCTCTCGTCTCCATCTCTTCACCTCTGAGCTCTTGGGTTCTGCCTGGTTTCCCTTTCTCACAGCTTGGAAATCTTTGAAGGACACGAACTTGAGCAGGGGCAGGGCTATTCTCACTAGTTTCCAGCCTTTTAGGGAGACCTTTGTCACTTATTGCTTGATTTTTAAGATTCTTCAAAAATCATTATTTCATTATTTTCTCTCATGCTTTTGTAGTTTTGGGTGTAGGTCTTTCAGGTAAAGCCAGTCCTTACATAGCTTCTTGGGCAGAACACCAAACTTTGTATTCTGATCTTTAAAATATTACTTCAGTTTTTCTCCTCACCTATGTAGTTATGAGGATAAAGTAAGAAGGGATATTTTAAAGATTATCTCCAGGTCAGTTTTCAAAGATTTATAGAGATTTATGTTGACAGATAAGATGAAACCTGGGCCACTGTCCCAAATGCTTCTCTGAAAATTTTATCCAATACAGTCACTGACTGCTTTGTAGATGGCTGTGTCCAAGATGCTGAGCCCCGCATGCCAGCATCTCTGTGCACTGGTGACAGAGGGAGCAGAGGCTCTACTGTGAGCCTCAGAAGGCAAGCACTGCTCAGAAAATACATACGTCTTGATATCAAGGTCAGGAGGTTTGAATTCAGGAAAGAGGAACATGAGATGGAGGGACTCAGAGGAGAAAGATGAGAAGAGTAGAATTGTTCTCTCCTTCTCACCTCTCTCTTCTTTCCCATTTCTACCTGTTTCGGTACTTTGTCACCCTCTGGGCTTTGGGGAATCTTGGACTTTATCTCTTCATGACCCCAGTGCTCTTCCTCTGGCTTTCCTGCGCTATGCTCTCACCTCTCCAGGAAGGGCTCCCTGGCCTCATCAAAGCCTGTGGTCTTAATACTTATCTCTGACACAGCTCTTGGACTATTGGGCTATAGTGGTTTTATCCTCTATTTTAACTTCGAACTGTAAGTTTCTTAAAAGGAGGAATGACAATTTGTATTCTGTATTTGCAGGGCTTGGATATGCTGTCCGGCATGAAAAAAATATTAGTAATATCTAATGAATGCATGAATGACTTAATGTAAAATAAGTAGAAGAATCAGATTCAAAGGGCTAATTCTCAAGTTTTCTCATCTTTTGTTCACAGGATAAAGCACAATTCTGGTAAGGCCTTCATTTATTTACTGGTTCACCAGAAGATGGGATATGTGAAAACATAAGACAGTATTGATTTTTTCTTCTGGGAATTAAACCCAGGGCCTTGTCCATGCTAAACACATGCTTTACTGCTGATCTGTAGAACCAACACAAAATGCTTGACGACTGTTATATTACTTGAAAGTTTTGTTTAAAATTGAACCTCTTTTCTTATATAACTTTGATAACTGTTTTACCTCGTACTCACACCAAAGATGAACTTTCTCTTGACCACGTAAAGATACAAAGAGAAAAGCTGTTTCACATCAGGGAGAAAGCCTTTGCCAGGTCCCAATCTGTTGGCATCTTGATCTCAAATTCACAGCCTGTAGAACTGTGAGAAATACATATCAACTAGGTAAATCCACAGTATGCTGTTAGAGTTGCTTGAACTGACTAAAAGAGCATTATTACACTTCTTTTTAGCATTGAACATTATCTTATTAATAAGATGTTTCCTGTATGTAGCTGTCCCCCTACAAATGTCCAATCTTTCTTGTATCTGAACACGTTGCTGGTTATACAGAAACCATCAGGCTGAGTTAGTGGAGAGTGCTAAGGTCTTAGCATCATCCTTCATTTTGCCACACACGTATACTGAGGTTATCTGAGAGGTTGACAACTATCCTTCACAGGGGAAGATTTAGAAATTATTTTATTTGAATGACTAAGGATTCCTTGGAAATAGTGTTTAAATAAGATACTTGTACGTAATACAAAAATGACAATTTTTCCCTTAAAAATTGAAGTTAAAGCAATTTTGGTTGCTACGGAGGAAGCTGGATGGTTTTATCCCTACATAACCGAAATCAGTGGGATAAAAGGCCAAATTCTAAGGTTGCTTCTGAGATGTGTAGTTGTTTCTTTTATCTGAGAGAAAGGAATGAAGGGCATCATTAAACTGGCTGATGTAGAGGATTCTGCCATTGAATCGAGTGAACTGGGTTTGGCTCACACCCGATCTTTTTGTTCTTTCTGGATCAAATTATGGTGATGCGGCTGACATTCAATAAATCCTGAGCACAGGACAGGTGCCAAGGCATGACCTCCCTTGTCAAGGAGGTCATTCACTTGGCTCATTCACTCTTTCCTCTCCAGTGTCTGTGATGGTGCCTGACCTATTGCACACATTTTAGTAAGTATCAAATGAACGAATGGATTGTGTGACAGCATAGCAGTGATCTACTAGAAGTTTGGCTGAATTAAGAAATTCTGAAATTATGGATGGAACATAACTAGTTTTGATGGTACTGGACCATCAGCTCAGGGGATTTCTGAGCAAGACTTCATGGAGGACATGACATTTGAAGCAGAGCTTTGTAGGTACAGTAGAAGTTTTTAAGAAAAGTAGGAGAAGGCACTTCAGTAGTTGTTGAGAACAGTGGCAGGTAACTCTTCTCAGGAGCTAGTCTCATATTGAAGAGAACAGAGAGCAAAGATGTGGATGAAAATATTGTCAGTGAGATTGGACAGGAGGAAGAGATTAAGGATTTGTGTGGGAAAATGAAATAAATGGAAATTTCATGCTGGCTGATATGAACAAGAGCGCCGTGGCGATATCAGGGAAGTGTCAGCGTGGCTGTGTGACGGGCGCCCCAGAAGGAGGAGCCCTGCTCTGCCTTACTAATTCTTTCTTCCCCTGTTTTTCTCTTACAGGTAGCACAAGGGCTCCCTGAGGGACTTGTCTTTCTGCTCGCCATGAAGCCTTCAGCACCTGGGACAGCTCCCAACACATACCCATTCAACCTTTGCTGAAAGAATGATCCAGATATTGCAAACGCTGTCTTCAGGGATGACCGTACTACTTAGATTTTGCTGATATGAGTGAAGCCTCATTGATTTGCATTTAGTAAATATGCTGGTAGACAAGGATTTCTACGTCCACAATTAATGAGTTCTCTGTACTTCTTCATTTTGCCTGGGCTGGTGTTTTACAGTAAGCACAGAGATCAGCAGGATATTGTGAGCAGAAGTAAGATGTTGCACAGATGAGTTTGATTAGGACCCTCATATTGCATTTGCATGGCCATAGAAGGGACCTTTCACCATAATAATTCTACTAAGAGCTAAAATGGATTGAGAGCTTTGTACTTATTAGGAACTGTGCTTAGAACTTTATATGGATTCTTTCCTTTAATCTTCATAATATCCTACTATTAATCTTTACAACACCACTTATAATTCTTATTTTCAATTTATAGGTGAGAAAACGGATGCCTAGAATTGTCATACAACTTAAAAAGGCCCCACAGCTAGCTTGGAATCCAGCAAAATGCTCCCATTTCTTATAACAAAGATGTGATGATAATGCTGAACACAAGTATCTAGAATTGATGGGCCTATTCCCAGTCTAGGAGATAAAGACCTGAAGGAATCCCCTCCCCATGATTCCCCCCTTCATTTTCTGGTTTCTCCTTGTACTCATCGTGGAGTTTGTTGAGAACACTGAATAACAGATCCCAATTTACAGTTATAAGAGCTTTATTTTTTGATGTAAACTTATCAAGTAGATGGGGATGTTTCAATTAATAACTCAGAATTAAATGTAAGTGATGACTGATCAATTTCTTGATTCATGTCCTTTCACATGAGAAAATAAATTTCTTATGACATTCTGTTCTCAGGTGTGAACCAAAAGCACTCATGCCTAATATTTGCATTCCTAGCTGTGAGAAAATTCATGGATCCAGAGAGCAGAAGGTCAGAGCGCTAAAATGGATGCAGTAGAATTAAGTTGGTTTCCATCACAAAACTTCATATAAATATTACACCAGCTCAATAAGACATTCAATGTTTGGTTTCTGAACCTATTAATATATAATGATGCTACAATGTAATTAATACCATTTGTTTTGATTTTCTGTTCAATCCGCTTTAGTAATATAAATACGAGGTAATTATTCAAAAAGACTTTTCAACAAATGCCAGTCTTCATTGATTAAAAATCAAGTCAGTGCTTCATTTGAAATGATATTTACAAGCATGTTTTAAGCAGAAGGGAATAATTATCAGGTTATTGAACTGCAAGTTATCTGCAAAGAATTGTCTACTTTTCTTTTTTTGCACTAAGGCTTGATAACAAACAATAACAGATAAACCTGTGAGATCTAAGAAGCATCACGCTTTTTCTTGGAGGGTTCTGACATTCTTAATGTAGTGTTAAACACACAGTTTCCCTCATTTGTTGGTTCAAAATGACCAGAAACACAAGTTTTGGGGGGCCAGAGCCAGGCACTGTTGCTCAGGAAGAAAGCGAATTCATTTATCACCCAGCAAGCTAAACTTCTGTTTTCCTGTGTTCCTACCACATTGTACAGTGGCTCTGGTGAGCCAGTCAGGAATTTCTTCTCACTATAAGGTGCCTTTGTTTTTCTTTGTATTTCATTTTCTTTCTTTTGCATAAAACAATGGGAAAGTAGTCTGTCATCTGTTATTCAGAATTGAGTCATTCTGAAATGTGAATTCAGAACCATTTGTTTTTTCTGGAATGAAGGAATGTGCACAACAACACAAATTTAGACTTCAGTGTATCCATATTTACAAAGACGTGTGCACACATACATCAAGTTGCCAAAACTACACACTGCATGGGTTTTAAAACAATGTTCTTTATGTGACTGACTCTCATATGGAGTACTCAGGAAAAGTGATAGAAAAACCATTAATATGTGCTCTTTTTGCTTATTTAATCTTTATCCTTTGTACTAACCATTCTGTACTCCAGGTAATAATGACATGGTGACAATAAACCTGCCCAAAGACCCTTCCTGGTGGTCTGCACTTGAAAGCTAAGGAGTCCAGCAATAACCAAAGAGCACATTACATATGGAACTTGTCAGATGTTGAGAGCTGCCAAGGCACAGTAGGTGGGAAGTGAGTGTGGGGGCAGGGTAAGGAGCTTCAGTTTGTGATTGGGTTGTCGGAAGAACTTTCTTAAAGCGGTCAGGTTTAAGGGAAAGCTTCACGTGTGAGTGTATGTTTATGTGAGAGAGAGAGAGAGAGAGAGCGAGATAGGTAGACAGACAGATGGACAGATAGAGAGATCATACAGAATCTGAGGTAAGGGCATTGTGGCTTCAAGGAACAGGATGTGCAGAGGTCTTGGTGTAGTGCGTGGTTTACTGTGGGAGCAAAAGGAGGAGGCGGGTGTAGCTGGCACTGGACAAAAGTGGTTAACAGAATGATGATAGATCTAATAGAGAACCCATACCGCGAATCCTGGGTTCCTGGAAGTCCACATCTACCACAAAAGAGATTTTTGGGGGACAGAGGAGAGAAGAAGAGAGGATAGGGGGGAGGGGAGAGGAGCGGATGGGAAGAAAAATAATCTTTTATAACACCCCAAGGCCAGGCTGCTCAGGTCCTTCCTTACGAGGCTTTGCCCGTGGGGTCAGTAGGAACTAAGTCACTGGCTGGTGGCCATTGCAATCTAATGAGTACACCTCTGCCTGTCTGGGTTCTGGGATCCAAAATTTAGCCCTGTCTTGTCAACAAAACCTGCCTGATGTCTCTGTTTCTGTCTCCGTCTCCGTCTCTGTCTCTATCTCTCTCAGTGAAAACTGAAAGCAGTAGCAATGCTTTATACAGTTGTATAACTTACAAGGTTTTCAGATGTAATTCTGAGTTTTCTTCCAAACTGAGATTTGCTTATCTATGAAAAAAATGAACCAAAATTGTAAGAACATTTTCCTGCTTCCTGAGCTTTAGACTGGTCGATCTCCCTTTATAGTCTTTCTTGGGCTCTTAAGTGGAAGGAGAAAGTCTCATGTTTAATTGAATGACTAAATTGAGGAATTAGAGTGAAGAGAGAAGAAAGACATGAGGATCTATTTGGTATTTCCTCCATCCACAAGACTTCCTTTGGTGCGAACAGCTCCCTCTGAAGTAAAGAGAGAAATTGTTCCACATGTAGGCAATCTTCTGTCTGCTTCTGATTCCATCACATACATGAAGGGGGCATTCCAATAAGCGATCAAGCAGGGATCATGAAGCACTGAAATTGGGGCCTACATGTATTGCAATGGTGTCTGATTCAAAATATTTCCTCATCTCTTTAAAGAACACCATCTTGAAGCTCCTTCAGAGGTTGAAAGCATTGCAGAGCATATTGCTTTCTTGGGTTACATATTGAAATATAAATTCAACACCAGAAAGTAGCCCTGGACCCAACTAGTAAGTGATCAAAAAGTTAGGGTGGATGAAAACCTGGCAAATGTGCAGACCCTCAGTAATTGTATGACATCAGAAAATCAAATTTTTGTAATAACAAATTATGTTATAATGAGGTCACATTAGTAGAATAAGAAGCCCATATGCCTCAATGATTTAATTTCTTTTCACATAGTCTGGCATTGAATTTTAATGAGTATTTTGATTGATAACATATTTAGTTCAAAATAGGTCTTTGAAGGCAGCTATAAGAGTATTAACATTTTAAAGATGCTGTGATAGAAATTCATTTCATTAAGTAGCTGAGAAGAAAAAAAATCATAGCATAAACCTGCTAATGTCAAACATACTGTTGTGACCCATCTAGCCCTATTGAGAAAGGGATGATAATGTATCTTTATTGGGCTATTCTTTGAACACTATAGGAGCTCATTTTGCTTATTGAAGAAAACACCAAGTGACACCAGTGAATCAGATACAGTAAAAGCATTAAATTTAAGAGAAGAAAATTTTAAGTAAAAGCTGCCTAAATATAGGATAGCTTTGGTGCCTCAGCTCTTGGTAAAATTGCATTGGTTGTGATAGCTTAGGGATTATCTCAGTGGGGCTGAAAATTTCCATCAGTGCCATCCCATAGTAATATAATGAAAGACACAAGTGCAAGCTATGTATGTACTTTAACATCTCTAGAATGCAAATTATAACTGTGCAAACAGTTGAAATTAATACATTATTCAACTCCAACTATATACAGTGTTGTTGTTTCAGAATACAATCAATACAAAAACTATTAATGAGATGTTTTATGTATTTTTGCACTAAACCTTTGAACTTAATTCTGAATTTTTCTCAACAAAAGAGTACAAAAGAAATCTAATTCCTCACCTACAAGACAGTCCCTCCCATATTTTGCAAAACCTCTTCTTTGCTCCCAAGTCACCTTTTTGACGTGTTAAATATCCACATTCTAGTAACTGTTCTTTTGTCTCTTGGCACCTTCCTGGTCATGGTGCTCAGGACAGCCTCCCATGTTAACAAAGGACCAAAAGCTTAATTCTTAGAATTGGTCTTACGGCTTGAATGAACTTGCACCTCTGCTTTTTTTGGAATTTATGCCTCTATCAGCGTATTTTGCTATTAGATAAAACTGGTAGTTTATAGATGGGACAATAACTGGTATAATACATATAGTTATTTCAAGTGGATTCAGTAGAGTTCCAGAAATTGTTCTCCTTTTCAATGGGTCTGCTGACGGTAATACCCAATGGCAGGGTCAGAGGTTGTTTGTCAATGTGATTATTATCCCCTGGGTCCCAGAGCCAGAAACATCTCTGGAAATTCTTCCTGTTATCACTACACAATTCCAGTAAATGATTTTGTTCTTGCTGATGCTTAGTTAAAACATATGGTCTCTCCTCAAATATGTACTTGACAATATGATATATAATGGTATCACAACATAAACATTTTTTCCTTTTTGATGAACTTACACAGAATTTATCAGACTTGCTTTATTTTAAAAAGTATTTATTTGAAAAAATTTAATTGATATGTAATAATTATAAATATTTTAGGGGATAATGTGGCATTTAAATGCACAATTTCTTGTGTTTTTAGGATACAAACTAGTACTATCACAAACAATGAACAGTTCTTTATAAGGAAGTAATTTGGACAAATATTTTTGCAAATGTAGCAACAACCTAAAAATATATGTGGCATTCAGTGTAATGAGTTGTGAAATAAAAATGAAACTTTCTATACTATGAATAATGGAAGAAAAGTTTTGATCAACCATATCAGTTAAAGATTGAAGTAGCTTTCTATTCTTTCCAGAAAAATATTACAGTCAGTGTCATGGAGAAGTGATAAAAGACTAGGTAGTAAAGAAAGTATATTACACAATATGCTAGGTAGTAAATTAATAAAAAATATTTTTTTGAGTTTGTGATATTTCAGGTACTTGTCATATTTCAGTCTATTTTTGTGATTTCCTTTTGCATTCTCCTTAAATAATTATACTTAACAATTGTCTAATGAATAATAATTACTTAATGAATAGCGACTATGTAGTTTTGTGTTCTATAAGACCTTCCTTCCCTCATTGCTGTAGGTTTCCATCTCCACAAAATCTACATCTACACCTGCCTCCAAAAATCTTGCTGGTAAAATCTACCCATCACTCAAAACCAAGATCAAATGTTACTTCCACTATAATCTATTCCCAGAAGCCTTCATTACATTAGAACTACTTCAGAATTAAATAGCTTCTTTTATCACTTAGAGTCATTACCAAAATGTGATCCTCTCTCTCCCTCTCCTCTCCCTCTCATGTATAAAGTGACACCCAGATCTTTTTAGTTTTTATGTTGAGACAGAATCTTACTAAGTTTCCCATGTTGACCTCAAAATTGTGATGTTCTTGTCTCAGCCTTGCGAGCACTGGGATTGAAGAACTGGGCCACATGCCTGGCTGCTTTGTTCACTTTCTTTTTGTGTCCTACTATCACTTGTTTCACTACCTGGCTTCCCTATTGGAGAAATGTCAAGTCTTAGCAGAAGAGATCGAACAGGAAGGGTCCTGGGACCTAGCAGCTAATGACTGCAGACAAACCAGGAGCACAGATAAAGTAGGCAGTGATGGAGAGAGGCTGCCAGTGTCAAACACATCTACGTGGGGATTTCAATGGGTCCATGGATTACAGGGACACGCATGTGAGCTTGTAATAGCAGTGAGCCAAGCAGGTCACCATTATCAATGCAATTTCTACCACTTGCCAAGAGGGTTCCAATGGAAGGGTTATAATTTAGGGGTACCAATGAATCTCATGGAAGACCAAAGTACGCAAGGCCTGACATCAGCCTTAGAGAAATGGCATCACTGGCAGAGAGATCTTAAGGCCTCAGTCATTGTACGCAGAAAGAACTGCATTCTTAGCTGAGGAGTGAAGAGTTATATGGTAAAGTAATAAAGGGTCTTATTAATGTAATTTCAGTTACTAATATCACTATGAGAAATTACAGAAGACCTATTTTAGGGAGCTATCATGGTTTTTGAAGGAAAAAAGTAGAGTCCAGGAATAATTAATTTAGATAAATGATATTGCTGGCTACCATAAATAACAATTTGGTATCAGAACAAGAAGTGTTTGACAATGTACTTGTGGCAAGGTAGGAATAAAAAAACTCTTACGTATAACAGTATCTTCCAAAATACATGAATGGCAAAACATGAAGTACAGATTATGTCTAAAGATACGAAGGGACTTCTTTGGCAAAATCTGGAACAATTTAAATACTAAATAAGAAATTATAGATCATTGAAAACAGGAATTCATGAACGTGATGGATAATAAATAGGTGACTAGTTAGATAACTGAATAAATTCATAAATAATAAAAGAAGGGAAGACATTCTTGTTAGACTTTATGATTGAATTTTGATTGTATACTTTTTATTAGCTCATCTGTTAATTTTCATGTCTTAATTACAATGTAGTTTTCTATTTTTCTTGCTTTGAACTAATTATTTGATATGAAGAGTAGAAACAAAATGTTATCACATGATTGGATTATTTATGAATGTGTTGATTTCACATATTTGGAAATTTCCTAAATTTTTAATTCTAATGTGTTTAGAGACATATTTTGAGACATATTTTGTATCATTTTTAGAGACATATTTAGAGACATATTTTTTATCATTTTAATTTATTGAAATTATTTAATAGCAAAGGGTGAAGTTACCCTGGAAAATGTTGAGTATTATTGAGAAATGTGTGTATTCTGATGCCATTTCATGGAGTCTTCTATAGATGTCTATTAGGTGGAGCTGATTTAA
Organism: Dinomys branickii; assembly: GCA_004027595.1. NCBI lineage: Eukaryota > Metazoa > Chordata > Mammalia > Rodentia > Dinomyidae > Dinomys > Dinomys branickii. Next base: position 19,373 of record PVLD010009588.1, read on the forward strand.
AGATTTGTTCACATTTTATGTTTCATTGTTGACCTTTCATTCTATTCATTATTGAGAGTGGGATACTGAAGCCTCCTGTTATTACTATTGATCTATCTAATTCCCTCTTCAGTTCTATTAGTAGTTACATTATGTATTTTGTGCAATCTGTTGTTAGGTATACATTTTAATTGTATTTTCTTAATGGGGTGAGACTTTAATCAGTACACATGCCTTTTTACCTCTTGCAACAACTATTGTCTTAAAATACATTATCTGCCATTTATACAACCACTCTAGCTCTATTTCTCATTGGCATGACATTTTTCCCATTCAAACTATCTAGATCTTTGAATCAAAAGTGGCTCCCTTATATACAGCATAGGGTCAGCTTGTTATGTTTTAACCCAGTCTGCCAATCTCTGCCTTTCAGATGGAGAGTTTAAACCTCTTTATTTATAATACTTGTTGGTGAGAAAGAATCCTGCCTATGCTCATCTTTTTTTGTTTTGTTTTGTTTTGAACATATAAGCTTAACATTTATTAATGGTAAATGAGGAAGAAAAAAAGTAAAAAGAAGCTTTCCCAAAGAAATATCTTGAAGAAAAAAATACTCCCTGCATGTAAGATGTACGAGAGAGAGAACAGTGGTGAGGAGGCCACGGCAACCATTTTCATACCTTTCTTCCCATGTCCGATCGAGGACATCCCATGCTGGTGTATCTGAGGGTGCATTCCCAGCTGTGATGGGTACATCTCCTTGATTGACAGGTCATACACAAATTCTGAGCTGTCTTGCCATGCCCTAATCTACCTCACAGTGAGTGACTTTTTGATGTCAGGGGCTCAAAACTCCACTTTTGTGCCATGTTAATTGTGACCATTTGCTGAATATGCTTCCTGTGAGTTAAGAAATTTCATTACACATGAAGAACCCTGATTACTTCATTTTCCCTGCCTCCAATCACCTCTCCCTATGTATCAGGCCATCCTACTTCTTTGTCTCAAATGCCCTTAAGACCTAAATTCAGGGAGGCAGATTTGAAACCTGGGGCTCTAGCCTCCTCACATTTGGCAACCTCATGAAAAAATGCTTTCCCTTTTACAAAATTATAACGAACCAGTAACAGTCTAGAGGCTAACCTCAAGAAGTAGACAGGAATCAGCATCTGAGAGGGCTCCCAAAGGATGAGAGAACTGTAACCTGAAAAGAAATTAACACCCGAATGTTTCAAAAAATCATGATAATAGGTATTACAAAAAAAGAAGTGCTGGAGCTTAAAACAAGAACTTTGATCCTTAAAATCATTGATAAAGTCAAGAATATCATTGTTGAGCCCTGAATCAAATCTTGTATCTTTTTTGTTGCTCACTTTCTCCAATGTTATCTTTTAATATTAATATGTTTTATCTTATCATAATCTAAATTTTAATTTTGTTTCCATTTCTTTTATCAAGTACCGGTTGGTCCACAGGTTGTGGGTTATTATTAAGCTGCTTTTATCAAGTACCCATATGATTTTAAGCTATTTTGTTACTAGTGTCCTGAATTATAATTATAATTAATATCTTTATATTTTTTAGAATTTTATAAGTTTATAACAATGTTACAGATCTTTAAAATATTTCTCAATAAATATGATGTTTCATTTATTTTATTACTAGTATACATTTGTGAAAAATACTAATTACTTTCATCTTAGAGACCTGGAACATGTATGGCGTCTTGACCGTGTTTGCCTTTCCTTTCCCCTGTCCTGACATTTTCCCCTTCTCCAGTCTAGCTTTCCATCTCCACAAAGTACACCCCTCATTGCCTATATTTCTCTTTTATTTTGTTCCTTAAACATATATATATATATATATATATATATATATACTTTTTATTTCATAAAAGTTTATTTACTGATTCTTGGTATTAATTCTTTTGTAATTTGGGTTATGTTTAAAAAGTATTTGCCTGTACCTATCTTCAGGAGTTTTGCCTATTTTATTTTCCAGTAGATTCAGCATTTCTGTTTTATCTTTTATCTATTTTTATTTTATTTTAGAACACTGTGAAAGACATGGTTCTAGAGTCACTCTTTTGCACGTGGATAAACATTTTTCCCCAGGCCATCAATAAACAGGTTATATGAAATAAAAACTAAAGATAACAGTCGAGTAAAAAGATCACCTACAGAGTGGGTAAAATGTTTGCAAGCTACAGAGGTCTGATATTAGAATATATAAGGAACATGAAAAATTAGAACAAAAAAGTTATCTTTTCTCTACCATTTATTTTTATCTCCATTGTCAAAAATCAGAAGACTGAAGGTTCAGAGGCTGTTTTTGCATTCTTACTTCTATTCTCTCGGTGAACATGTATATTTGCTACTAGTACCCTGCTGTTTACACTGCAAAGCCATTCACCATGGCTCTGCACTGTAACTTGAAATCCAGGATCGTGATGCCTCTTGCTTTGCTCTTGTTGCCAGGATTACTCTTTCTATTCTGGACCTTTTCTGAGTCCATATGAATGTTAGGAATGTGCAGCTTAGTTCTGTGAACAAGCTTGTTAGCGTTTTGATTGGAATTGCATAAAACCTTATGTATTATTTTTGGCAAGATGGACATTTTGACAACATTGTTCTTTCTATGCAGGAAAAGGGGACAGCTCTCCTCTTCCAGTATTATCTCTAATCTCTTTCAGAGCACTGTAGTTTTCATTAGTTAGCAATTTTATTTCCTTGGTTAGGTTTTTCCTAGGTTTTTTTTTTTTTTTCTTTTTCTTTTTTTGGCTGTACCAGGGATGAACCTCAGGACCATTGTGCTTCCCAGGCAGGTGCTTATTCTACTGAGCTGTATCCCCACCCTGCTTTTTTTTTTTTTAAGTGGTTGTGAATGAGATTGTTTTTGTTATTTCTTTCTTGGTAAATTCACTTTTGGTATATAGGAGTGCTATTAATTTTTGTACACTGATTCTGTATCCTACCACTTTGCTGAATTTGTTTATGAGTTCTATGAGTCGTCTGGTGAAGTTTTTGGTAGTCTATGTAAAGGATCATGTCATCTGCAAATAATAATGATTGTTTCAATTCTTTCTGTTCTGTTTGTATCCCTTTTATTTCTTTCTCTTAGCATATTGCTGTGGCTAAAGTTTCAAGTAGTAGATTGAACATGAGTGGTGAAAGTGAACAACTTTGTCTTGTTCCTGATTTTGTTTTTGATGTTTAATACTCAATTTGTTTTCTCACAGAGATCAAAGTCATAAGGTGCAGGGCTTATACAAAACTCTTGTAAGAAAACACATAAAGCATTCAAGCATATTATTCAAAGTTACACTGCTAGGATAAGAAGAAATAGGATTGAACATAGATACTCTGAACACAAAGTCTATTCTGAGTATAGATCATTGATGACATTTTTCTTTTTTTAACTAAACTTTTCTTTTTCTTTTTCTTTTCTTTCTTTTTTTTTTGAGACAGGGTCTTGCTGTGCGGTTCAGGCTGGCCTTGAGCTCACTTTGTAGCCCAGGCTATTCTCAAATTTGCAACAGTCCTCCTGCCTCAGCCTCTCTAGTGCTGGGATTACAGGTATGAGCCACTATGCCCAGCTTCTAAGCTTTTATTTTTATTAGTGCATGTTTGAAGTACGTAATGTGAAATTTAACTTGGGGAGATTGTACATGCATAACACATTATAATTTTTTTTACATCCCCTTCCCCTCGCCTTCCACACCTCCATCTCTTAGTCCTTTTCCCATTTGTAAAAGATCTTTGTGCCTATTTTCTATGATGAGACTCTGTTTTTCACCCCAGGATGAGTAAGAAGCATCATGGTTAAAGTGAGCTGCTGTGCTGCTAAGGGCTTATTCTTTAGTGAGAACATGCTGACATAGTCTTCAATATATAGCAAGTTGTGTGCAAACTTTCCTCCGTCTTTGTAACTGGCAAAGAAGGAGGCTGTAAAGGTTGGGCACAGCAGGCACCTGAGCAGTGGTCTTTCTTAAGAGGAAGCAGGCATTTCTGCAGCAGTATGGAAAGCAATAAATTTAGATTCTCTTGTAAGGAAATGAGATATTGGGAAGAAAACAGTGCCAGAGAATTTGTACATCCTACAGTGAGTGAAGGACATCCACATGGAAGGCCAGGGAAGAGCAGGCAAGGTGTTAAAGCGTTGCAGCCCTCAGAGGAAGGAGACATGCATCTCAGCCAGAGGAGTGGCTCAAAAAGACAGAGAGGGAGCATGACAGTTCAAGGGTTTGGCCCACATCATGTCATAGGCTCTGAACATCCCCCAAGACTGGAAATGAAAAAACATTACCACAAAAGGAACACTGCGAGAATTTATAGATAAGAAAGACATGATCTGTCACATGGTAGACTGAGAGACCATGAACCTCACAGTCTAGGAAAAGTAGAACATGGCCTGGAGGAACAGTCAGGGAAAAGGCCACAGTCCAGAGATTAGAGCAGCCAGACACCCCAAAAGCATTATAATCAAGTTTATCCTGCAGCCCTATGACCCAGTAGTCACATTTGCATTGACAATTTGGAACACTAAAGTTAGAGGGAGTTTTGAAGTATGTTCCATTACTTAGGAAAGATGAAGGAACCAGCTGAGTACTGCTGGCTTAAAGGTCATTTGACCTGGTTGCTTCCAGATGATGAATCGCATGAGTGGACGAGCTGCAGGAATGGAAATACTTGAGTAGTTGCTTGGAGTCAGTACAACAGGAGTGGTAATGCTGCCCTGAATTGCGGATTGTACCGCCTGGATGCTTCCACGCAATTTTGATAGTCCTAGTGGGTTATTTGCTGCCTTTGTTTGTCTCTTATTTGCAGAAATGACAATGCTTGGATTATTGCTTGGAGTCAGTGTCATGGGAGCTTGCTGCAATCTGAAAAGATCAGGAGCTTGGAACACAATCCTCTGATTCTTGGGAAAAGTTCTTGGTTTCTTCACAGTGAATAACTGACACCTTCCCACAGTATGTTTCACATCCTGCCACATGGCCATTGTTGACGCCCGCAGCTGTGCCGCACATCTGAGATGGGCTCGCTCACCACCTGGGCCTGCTCGGCCAGCTGCGTGTCAGACTCGGCCGGGCCATTCAGAACACCTTGCTTCTTTGTCTTCAGCTTTTGCAGGTGCATCCGCAAGTCAGAGTCCAAGGTGGCTTGCATGTGTTGAAACATAGCCTGGACATTTTGTATCTCCCCCTGTATTTGATTCTTCCCAAAAGTTCTTTCTTCTTCGATATGGGTGTTCCACTTCTCAAACTCTTTCTCATCCTTCAGCAGCTTCTCTAGCACTTCCTCAAGATTCCTCCGATACACTTGCGCAGCCTTGTCCATGGGAAGCATTTGGTGACTGCGGTGTTCCTGAGAACTCTCACAAAGCAAGCAAATGACCTTCCTTTCTTGCCAACAGAACAGCACGAGTTTCTCCTCATGGAGGTCACACTGATTTGCCTTTGGGGTCAGGGTGACCTCCCTGAGCCTCTCCACTATATTGGCCATATGTCCAATGGGCCTGAGGTTTTTAATGTGGTAAGTGACTCGGCACACGGGGCAGTTGCCTACTCCTTGTGCATGTTTCGTGGACTCATAGTTTGAAGTGATGCAGAGTTTGCAGAAAGTGTGGCCACAGTCAGTGCTCACAGGCTCTGCCATGAGCTCCAGGCAGATGGGGCGGGTCACCTCCTCCTGCACGTCTACCAGGGCCGATGAAACCATAGATGCTGTCTCCCTGCTTCTGTTCCTCCTCACCCTGCGGTTTCTCCTGACCTGGATCTCAAGCAAATGCAGCTTTTTCTTCTAAAGTCTTCTGAGCTCTGCCCACTGCAAAGTGCTTCACACAGCTTTGGACACCTGTGGAGAAGATATGAGTCTGTGCAGAGGAGGGTGGGAGGGAGTAGGTCTGCCACTTGGCTGCAGATTTGCCCAGCAAGCTATTCCTGATTTTAAAGGGAAAGATTCAGTTTTCTCCCATTTAGAATGCTGTTGACCACACATTTTTGTCATAACAAAAGTTTATCAATTTGAGGTAAGATCCTTCCAAATCTGTTTTCTTTAGGGTTTTATCATGAATGAGTATTGGATCTTGTCAAAGGTTTTCTCTGCATCTACTGATATGGTCATGTGACTTTTATCCTTCCTTATGTTTAGGTGATATCTTATTTTGTTGATTTATATATGTTGGACTATCCTTGTATCCCTGAATGAAGCCAAGTTGGTCATGCTGCATAATGTGTTTAATGATGGCTATTTGAACTCTCTAATAAATTAAAAAAATTTGTTTATTGTATTATAAGATTTATTTTTGGTTATTAGTTTTTTCTTTTATTATTTCTATCTATTCATACTCAAATTTGGTGACAAATTGTTCTCATACCTTTCTTTATTACATACTTCTTTTTTTCCTTTTGGTACTGTGAATCAAACTCAGGACTTGGTGCATGCCAGGCAGGTGCTTAAGCTATATGCCCGGCCCATACTTCTTTTAAAATATTTAAAATATCTAAATTAGATCTTTGTCTAGTAGGTCCACTATCTGGCCTTTTAAGGGAAAGTTTTTGCTGACTGTTTTTCTTTCCCTGTTTATATATATACCATATGTTGTTTCTTTCTTTCTTTGTAGGTCTTATAATTGTTTGTTAAAACTGGAAATCTTAAAAATTGTGGGTAGTCCAGAAATCAGATTCTTTCCCTGTCTACCTTGTGTTGTGGCTGTTTATTATTCTGGTTTTTGTTACTATTGTTGCTGTTTGCTTAGTTATTTTTCAGCACTCATTCTAAATTTTATATCCTCTGTGAATGGTCAGTTAGTTAAGGGGTCAGCTAATAGATGGGCCAATACTTCCATAATGACTTGGAACCAAAATTTCTTCTAATCTTTGTCAAAGGGGCATGTATGTGTATATGTGTGCATTGACCCATGCCTGCAACAGTCAGACAGTCAAGTTACAATTCCATTTTAGCTTTTGCTTTTAGTTTACATAGAGATTAGGCAGAAGTCCTAGTTTAGAACCTTCTCAGATTCTTAACTGTGATACTTGCAGACAGAGGCATGTGCATAGTCCTACATATTTATGGATGGAATTTCCTAGATTCATAAGAATTTGTTAGAGTGTATCAAAATCCTTTATAGACAGTCCTGTAAGATTTTTTATGTTAAAGTTTTGTTTACCCTTTGTTCAGGATCTTTTACTCACTTTTTAGATAGGTTGTGTGTTTTCTTATTTGGTAAAAATCCTTTAGCAGATGTTTATTTTGCAAATCTTTTCTCCCAGTATGTGGCCTGTCTATTACTTTATGACATTCGCATTAAATAAGCAGATGCTTTAATGAAGTTCACCTAATCCATCACTTCTTTCTTGCTTGATGCCCTTAGTGTTGTACCTGAAAAGTCATTGCCACATCCAATGTTATCCAAATTGTGTTAACTTCTAAAAATGTTATAATTTTGCATTGTGCATTTAGGTATGATACATCTTGAGTTAACTTTTTCGAAGGGTATAGGCCTTCCGAAAGCTCCAACTCTGGTCACATGAGACTTTTGCGGAACGTTTTATACGTAAATCATCAAACCATTTAACTGCAGTTCTTTAAACTGATGCTTCTCAAAAGTTTCCCTCTCTCTCTCTCTGTCATACACATATGATCGTTAGTTGTAATGTGTCAACTCGATTTCAGGAAGAACTGCCTAGCAGATTAATAAAGCTATGTGTGCACCTGTGGATGACAGACATATAGGCTTCAAATTGAGGAGGGAGGCCCCAACTCAAATGTAGGGCACTAACCAATAGGCTTATAGCCTGGGCAGAATGAAAGGGGAAAGAAAGAAGTTGTCCCTTTTTTCTGTGGAGGAGCTCTGGTCTTTGCCAATGGTGGACATTCCTCTTTAGTTCTTTCAGGCTTTCAACACAGACCCTTTGGCTTTCCAACACAAGGTCAAGCAAGATGTTGCAGTGAGCTCCAGGCCTTCAACCTTCAACTGGATCGTCCAGCTTTCTAGGGTGCAGATGTCTGTTTTACATTCTTCCACCCTGATTCTACATTCCTCTAGAGAACCCTAACTGATACTCACCCTTACAGAAAATATAATATAAAGTTAGACTGTAGACTTAGAAACTCACTTGACCATAATTGTAATCTTAGAAACAACATTTATGAGGAAGAAGAAGACCCAGTTAAGGAGATAATTAAAGGTCAGTTAAAAGAAACATGTTCATAATTTCCAAAGAACTAAGGCTTTCTGGCTTCAAGAAAACAGCACAGACCATTGCTGAAGTATTTAAGCATTAACTGGTTGTAAAGTCAATCTTCCCTGTAGTAATAGTTGTAAAAAATATGTAGCTGAGGCAGCTGTAATTTATACCTTTTATTATAATTCCTCAAGCCATTAGAAGCCTGATAGAGGAAGGGTGCTGGAGTGTAGAAAATAAATGACTGGTCATGATGGAGATCCTTTAATCTCCAAAAGATATAAGTAAGAAACAAATAAACAAGCAAAAATGCTTAGGAAGGAAGTTAACGTAAATCTTGTCTTGAGACAATGTGAGGCCAAATGGGTAAAGGGAGTTTTTGCTGCACAGAAAAACAAGAGACAGGCAAGGGTAAAGAAAGTTCTAGTTTACATAAAAGACCAAAGTGAACTTTTTTCTTAGGCTAAAGGCTTTAATGAGCTTTTCCTAAGGTCTGGAAACTCACACATTTCCCAGTTTGAAGTCATTAGCATATCACAGGCATGCCCCTTCTCTAGTCTGTTAAATTGTGATAACATTTCAATAGAAGTGGGAACCTGACCTGCTGTTTTTCACTTCTTGCCTCATTTACATACTTGAGGGTTTAGGAAATAAATTTAAGCACATGGCCTTTTAATTTTTCTTTCCAAATTTCCAACATTTTCTGGTAGCGTAGGTATACTTTCTTGGGAAATCGTATTGTAATGTTTATATGTGATACATGTGGAGAATATGTCTAATGTTTTTTATAAAGACTAACTTCTGTTCTGCTAGATTTTCATTTTGCGAGTTTGTTACATTTTAGGGACAGAATATGACCTGGAGTGAGCTATGTAACTACAGAACTCTGGAGTGCTGTGAGAACGAAGGCCTTATAGGGTCTTTCCTTTTCTGGTTCTGGAGAGAAGGGCTCATGCCAGGGCCCAGGCCTTGATTCTACTTCAAGGTTTATTGAATTTGTGTAAGAAAGCTTGGTAGAAGGTAATTGTCAGGACCTCTGTTAGTGCTAAGATTCCAGCAAAAAGGAGAAGCTGCTTGGGCTGGAGAAAATTGGCAATGGACTGGGGTTCTGTATATGTGCTGGGAGAAGGGCTAGCAAACAAGGGACGGAGACTGAAAAGATGGCGAGAGGGTGATGAAACTCGTAACACACACATACATTCTGAGTAAGTTCCTTTAGAACTGGCCAGGTGAATATAATGAGTACATTTTTGTTGAAACAAAAGAACGTGCTAAGCCATCTGCCTGGGAGGATATGTGGAAGAAAACAAGACAGTATTTAAGTGGAGTTTCTAGAAACATCCCCGTAAATTGGCAGGCATTGTGGGGGCAATCCCTAGAGTTCTAGCGACTGAGGAGGGCTGTAGGCTCCAGGCCAAGTTTATATCTTGTAGGGTAAGGGACTTCGTCTAACTTCTTTACATGTGTGTGGTATTTTTCTTCCCCATTTCTCTCATTCCTTCACTTTCTCCTTCATTTTCTTGAAAATGTAGAAAGGACTCCAAGACTTTAAACTTTGTATTGGGAAAGCTATTTTGGGGATCGATCAACCAGGCAGAAGTATTAAACTTGAAGTTGCAAAATGTATAGGAAAAGAGATTATAATGGCTGGAAGGAGGGAAATTCTTACAATGTCCACTATATAATGTATAGAATATGATGTTGTTACATACCTAGAATTGCAGTGAACTCATCTTAAATCATTTTATTTCTCCTTTTGTGCACTTAGCATTGAAAAATGTATAGTAGAAATTATTTTGGGGAGGAAGTCATATGTTGATATCCTAAGTTACTCTGTTCAGTACAGAATATGATAACAATAATAACAGCCTGGTTGATTTGAAAATACACATTCCACATATTTTTATTTCTTGATTTATTGATACTTCTTTAATCATTTTCTACAGTTATGTATTTGTATTTGATACCTGTGTGTATGCCTTGCAGCTTTCTCTTATGTGTGTGCATATATATATATATATATATATATATATATATGTATGTATATGCTGATTATAATTTATTTCTCATTTACCTATTACATTTGATGATAATGATCAATTTCATAAAACTCTTCATTTCCTTTGAACTCTCAGATTTCATTCCTTTCAGGGACTTTTCTAATCCAGTTCACTTCCTTTTCTCAGTTACTGTTTCCTCATCTATATGCCTGTGTTATGTCAGGACTTCTGGAGATTTAGCTTCACTCTGCTCTTTAGTTTCTCTGTATGCTTTTTCTTCACCATTTGTACATTCTTATGGCTTTAGCAACCATTTTTAGTTGATTATTTCCACATCTTTATCTTCAGCTGTATTCCTCTCCCTGCCCGCTCCTCCTGCTCCTGGTTCGTATTTTCAGGTATGTGCTAGAGATCCCAACAACCTGTAGGCATCTCAAGCTCAACAGTTTACTAGTGACTCCATTGTTTTCCAACCCTTGAATTCTAGATGCTTCCATGTTCAGTACTCTACATTTGTTTTCAGTGGTATCACGGCCAAATTATAATATACTGGGAGCAACTGCAGCGGGAAACCACACCTTGACTACTGGCTGAGTTTGACCAATGAAGGGCAGGCAGGAGCTGAAAGAGCAGGAGGAGAGACATAGATGGGTTGCTCCATTATGTCTGTTTGGGACGGCTTTTCTGGCAGTGATTACCTTCATAACTATACCTCTTATCAAGGGTCCTGTCTCCTATTGCTCCAGCCCTCCTCTAACTCTGGAAAAAGTATCTCCTTTTATTTATTACATCAAACTTAGGTAATGATTCCCTGTTGTTGCTTGTCCATGGGATCTAAGTATCTTGTTATTTTCTTTAATTTTGCTCCTACCACTACATATAGTCCTTTTATTAAATTTACTTCCAATTACCCAAAACTGCCCAGAACTCTGTCCCTTCTGTTTAATTTTGTCTTTGAGAGAAACTCGCTGCTCCAGCCCCAGCTCCTTGGGGTTCAGTTCTAACTAATGAGTCTAACTTTGATCTCACAACTCCAATAAGAGGTTCAAGAATTTAAAACTGTATAATAAAACTTTACAAAAGGTGCCCGGAATTTAAATCCTCATCTCTGTAAGTATTACCCACTGCCTGTCCTTTTACTTTCACTTGTTCATTTAAATCTTTACAAATAACACAAAGTCAGGAATTCATTCTGTCTCCCTGCTTGCTCAGAGCCTAACATGGTATTCAGCTACACTATAGGCACCAGATAAGGGTTTATCAAATGAGTGAAAGAATAAAGGAGTGAATGAAATATCCAAAAGTATGCTTTGACTTCCCTATAGAATGTATTGGCATGTTAAATTGTAAGAGAGCCGGAGCCAGCCTCTTACCCCTGGATGCGCGCCTCCTTACCGGGTGACCTTTCCAGTCCTCCTACCAGGAGATGGTGCCTACTTTCCCCACCTGTCCCTGAACTGGTCTCTGAATTGCTTTGACCAAGGAGACTTGGCAGAAGTGATGTTGTGTGAGTGGTGTTGTAAGAGGACTTGGTTTCCCCTGGGCTGGAGTAGGAGAAAGCTGTCAGGCCCGCTGGAAGAAAGGCCTCGTAGACGGGGTGGAGAAACCTTGTCTAAGTGCCAGAAATTTCAATACTGCCAGACTTGGGCATGAAGCTGGAAACTGTCAGCCTATTAGACGTTCTCCATGAGTGGAGGAGCCCCATGTGTGAGCCCAGGGGAATCACGTGACATAATAAATTACTACTTTTGCAAATGCATGACTTAGAAGATAGTATGATTTTAAAAGTGAACAAGTCAATCTACCTTTAAGAAGCATACAATCTACTGGGAAAAATATGTCCTATATATTAAGAATTCCTGATTTTTGAGTAGATTGTGGATATAATACTAAAATCTTTTTCCTGGCATTGTGAATACTTCTTGGCAGCTAGGAAAAGGACATCTAACCAAAACAAAATGAAGATAGAAAGCCTTTGAAAAAAAATCACATTTGGCCTAATACATATGAAATATTGGAAACAGGAAAAGATATATGTGCATAAAGCTGGGAAATTGGAACCATTTATTCTATGTCTTATTTCAGAAGGAAGCATACATTTAGTACTGCCCTAGCTATCTCAGCTTTTCCCCATGAACGTATGTAGGAAGAATATATTTACACTGAGTTCTATACAGATATGACATACATCTCACATACAGGCTCTGACAGCCTCGGTTCATAGTGAAGAGCAATCTTTCAGATACTTTTCATTGCGCTTATGCTATAAACTCCATTTGGCGGGCGAATATCACAGTAAGCCGCAGCATTCATATGCTAATGTTGTAAGTTGGAGTTGTCAAGAGAATTATGCACAGGCGTGAGTACATGTGTGTGTGAGTGAGTGATATTTGTGTTTGCCAAAGCAGCATGTGCTCCTGAAGGGAGAATGTGTCTTATCTTCCTAGCTGTCTGGTCTCAGTTTCTCTCTTTAATGTGCCAAGAAGAAAATGTCTTTATCACTGAATATTTTGGTGATGCACAGATTCCAGGATGCCCTCCAGTGGTATGAGACATCTGTGTGCGTGTGTGTGTGTGTGTGTGTGTGCGTGTGTGTGTGTGTGTGTTTACATATGCCTGTGAATGCCTCTGTGTGTGTGTGTGTGTGTGTGTGCGTGCGTGCGTGCGTGCGTGCGTGTGTGTGTGTATTGATTTATTTATTTTTATTGTTTTAACTAGGAGTGGGGATTAGGATGTATTTTGCTTCTGTGTTCTTATCATTTCATGGGATACCTGTTAATATTTTCTCAAACACTGAGCTATTTTGGTGAAATTACATTTATGAGGCAACAATCCACAACAGGAAAACATTCTTGGATGTCACTCAACAGTTTTATTGAGCTTACATTTCTATTAGAACAAAACACTTAATGTTATATCCTCGGAAGCAACGTTTTCAATATGTCTTAAAATTTAATATAACAATAGTAAGAAGCAGAAGAATAGATTTTAGCATCATTGGAAGTCAGAGTGTGTGCACTGAGACCAGAGGCAAGAACAAGGGGGAAGGCCAGGGATGCTCTACTAATGCCTCAGGCATTGTTCTTTAGGCAGAGAGACGGCCCTGATGGATTTGAATTGTAAACTAAGAAGAAACAGGAACAGATCTATATTTTGGAACAGTCACTCAGGAAAGTGGAGCAAAGATCTGTCCCATGGATGCCAAAATAAATGAGGTATTTTACTTACTATCAAATACTTCTAAGCAAGTCCTTTGAGAACTTGAATGTGGAGTAATGTTTCTCAAAGTACAATTTTACATCCCTTGCCACCGTCATTCCTCAGGCAGTGCTTGCTGAAGAAGCCAGCGCCTACCTCACACCCGCTACACTCATATTTTCTAGATTGTTAATATTTTGTTCTGATTTGGATCCCGTGGCTCCTGTTATCCAGAATGTTTTTTCTTCTTCTTCTCTCTCTATGAAGTATGATGGAAAACTACAGTGAATATTAAAGTTACAAAACTCACAGTAAATGATTGTTTTGGTTACTTTTCTCTTGTTGCTGAAACAAAATACCCAACACCCAAAATGAAGGAAGGAAAGGTTTATTTAGCTTACAGTTTGTGGAGGTTTCAGTCCATACTTGGCTGGTTCTGAGGCAGAGTGGCACATGGCAGAGGGCAAACTGTTCATGGCAGCAGCACACAGCAAAACCAACCAGAGCAAAAGGGAGGAATGGCTGCAAGCATCCTCCTTCCTTCCCTTACATTGTAAACAGGCTACCCCCACCCAGGGGTCCTGAACCTCTCACACAATCTCCATGCCCTCCTCTTCCACAGGCTCAGGATATATGCAAAGTAAGCACCTTGGCTTCCTGCTGACTCACTCAGCTAAACCTCCAGATTCCCCAAGTTGACACAATGTATCGACCATAACAATGGTACATTGCTATTAATCCCCCCAAAATACTCCCCCTCACTTAAAACACACTCATCATTCTTGCCACTTTGTTCTTTTTCATGACTATCTTTAGTTATGCTATAATGCCTGCCTGCATTTCCTGCATCAATTCAAATCATTTACCTTTCATGGTCTTTTTCACTTTGGAGAAGAACCAGAAGTTACCAGGTACCAGATCTAGCGAATAAAACAGATGAGGACAAAGCATAATGTTTTTATGAGCCTGTTTTTCTATCGGATGGAACTCAGCAGCAGCCTTTGCCATGTTTTTGATTATGCCTCTGAAAGACATTTACAGAAGAACACTTCCAGAACTGCTGCAGAAAATGACAAGAACAGTGGAATAGGTGCATGTTAAGCAAAGAAGAGTATTTTGAGGGGAGTTAATGGCAGTGTATCTTTTACTGTAGTAATTAAAAAAAAGTTCACTGCATAGTTTGCTCATACCTTGTATTTGCTGGAATAGATTCCCAATTTTCCAAAACACAGTTACATCGTTTCCTTGAGGAAGTCAATCTTGAATCTAGGTAGCCTTGACCATTGTCTCCACGGTGCCCTTTATAGTGCCTTTAATTATTGTTATGGAAAACCTATAAGGGGAACATCAGTGTCATCGTTTCTTTGTGCTTGTACCCTTTCCACTAGAGTTTTAGAGGGCAGCACTGATGACATACATCTTCGCTTCTCCCATGCCTACCACTGCAACCTAGGTGTTTCATAAACATGGTTGAGTGAATAGATGAATAAAGGAAAGTTTCTTTACCTTGTGCTTATTTCCCGTTTTTCTGTGTCTAAGTATGTTTAACCTGGCAAGTATTTCTGAGATGTCTTTTTTGTGCCTAATTCTGTGCTTATTCCTGTGAGAGCAGGCTTCTAGCTGGGACAGTGCAGCAGATCCAGTTGACCCTACCATGCTGCGGTACATTCTGTGATGCTGTTCACATTTCCAAAGTGAAGAGGGCAAGATCTATGAATGATAACTCAGATGGTTAGCAGAAGAGTTTTGAATTTGAAATGGGATTGCGCTCTGGTAAAATTTGAAAAGATGGGGAGAGACCATGCTATTCATAATCAGTTTCTAAGGAGAAATATACACGGGAAGAATCCCTGTTCACAATAAGGATTAGGAGCTCAAAAAGATTATGAAGTTGAAAGGAGTGACAGTGTACAGGTTTGGAAGAATAAAGAGGCAGTTACTACAAGAAAATAAATGGAATTACTGACAATATCCAATAAAATAACTAACTGTATTCTACAAAATGGAAAGATAGGTTGTAAAAAGTAGGATGCAGAAAGAGCAAAAGAAACTCCCCAAAGCCATAGATTTGTCCAAATGCCCCAGGTCATCTTGTCTAAAGAAGGACATTATGGAGGGTATTACATGTGAACATAGTAGAAAAGGCCACGGTTTCCACATTAGCTTTTCCCATGCTTGACTATGATTTAAAATGGATCTAGCACCTGCAATTTGGCCTCACTTAGCTAGGTGGGACTGTCCTTCAGATTACTCTGGAGCTTGTAGTGTTGCAGTTTCCTTCAATAGAGCAGCTCTGTGGTGACTCGAGCCTTTGAAATGGGGGACCTGGTTTAGTCTCCCTTTTAAACAAAAAGATATTCACTGAACACATCAGGGATCATTCTAGCTCCATGGACAGAGGCCTAATCTAGGTTCTGATGGAAGGTTGACCTATTCAGCCTATGAGTTTCCTGAGAAATTTGCTGCTGTTGTTACTTGAATTTAAATTTCAGTGTCTGTGAACAACATTTGGTCTTCTGTTGAGTTTTGCTGATGAAAACTTTGACTTCCATGAACGAGCCAAGAATGAACTATGTTATGTTTTCCTTGGCACACTTATCTATGATTTTGTTGTTTCCAAGCTTGCAATAATAGAGCTATCCAGTATGCAAATCAGATTGAGAACTTTGGCTTACTAGGTGTTTCTAAAGAGGAGACATAAGTCAACAGACACCAAATAGGCTAGAAACATTGTGCAGGGAAGAAAATATGGAGACACATGGGCTTGGCTGGTCACTACCTGAAAACCAAAAAGTTTAATTGCATATGACTAAGATAGTACAACAAAAATTATAATTTATATATACTATATATATATAATTTCAGAGAAGAAGTGTTGAACAAACATGGCTTGTGGTTTATGAATTATGGGATAAGTGAGCACTAAATCGTCTGGACAACCTGGGGGAGAGTTCTGCCTTGTGAAAGTTCCCAAATACTCATTATGTTTCATTTCTGCATGATATATGGTTCCATAAATTTTGAGCTAAGGCAAGGGAAGAAATATGCACACCTTCAGTCTAAGAGCTTGTGCTACCTTGAAGCGTGCTTATACTGCAAGTCATAACTTGGAAGCTGGGATGGGAAGAGGATTCTTGCAGAATGGCCAGTACCAACTGAGAGAGTGAGGGCTCAAGCAGAGGTGGCACCACGGGCAGGAAGGACCCCCTCAGATGATCTTACTTAACATTCATCCAGCTCTAAAACTGGGGTTTGGTTGACAGGGTGCATGAATTACTACATCTTTTTATTTGTGTGAGGTAGAGAGTGACAATTTATGGGATAAGAAATGATAAATCAAAGAGATGGAAATGGAAAAGAAATGGCTCTCTTAAACTTTTGTATTTGTTGATGCACTGGCGAAAAATAAATAGTCTGGAAAAGTGAAGACAGTAAAATGCTTTTGAGTTCCTCCCTGAAAAGCATGCTATTAATGGAATACATTATATTTATTTACGCTCCTAGAAGGCACAGTTTTTTGTGTGCTCAAGAGAAAGAATGATTTGATACATGGGAGAAAAGCGCTAAAAGAAATTTGAAAACATCTGCCACCGGAACATCATTTCAAACCTGTCAGAAGTGTGGGCAGAAAAGAGAAGAACTTCTGCCCTGACAATATTTCTGGGAAAATGGGCCAGCTAAACAAATATCATTTGAAGGCGCTAAGAAGTAAAGTGCTCAGAAACACAATTTTATTTCCTTTTACAAATTCTTCCCCCAGAGTTTTTAGTCACTCACAAAACAGATGTCATTTTTGAAAATGCAGAATTGCAAAACACAAAAAATCAGCATCCTTCAAGAATACTGTTGTGCTCTCTTCTTATTTGCTGGTGGAAAACATGTGTGTCTTGAATACCAATTATCTCTTCAGTTCAGTGTTTTCTTGGGAGGACAAAAACTTTATGCTACAGCTGCAGAGCAAAAACAAAACGGCAGGACAGAAGAGCCACAAGCACCTTGGAACCAGCTGTTTATGCTGTTTTGTCTCCTTCCCTTTAACCCTCCAAGTCCTGAGTGGGAGTGGAGGATTTTCTTGAATATGGTTAGTTCTGCGCATACGTGGTTTTTTGCATGTGTAGATGTATCTGAAGTGTCCTCAGCTTATACTGAGAACTTTGAGGACGGGTATGTCTGTGCTCTCTCTCAAGCCCTCCTACTTACGTGTTATGTGAAACTGAGAAATCTATTTAAATTTTCAAAGCATTATTTTTCTCATCTGCAAAATGGCTATCATAATATTTACTTCGTATGGTTGTCAGAATTAAGTAAGACAATGTATATTAAATATATGTCAGACCATGTGGCACATTATAGGCACAGATGGATATTAGCTATTAAAGATTTCAATTTATTTGAGGTCAAGGTCTCATTCTTGAGCCCTGCTCTACCTTTATATTGTAGTGATAGCCCACAAAAAGGTTTGATTTTTACCCGATTGATCTTTTCCTGAATTCTGCGAATAACTGTACAACTACTGCATGCAACCACTTTTACTGTGCTGTAGTAATTTTCCAATAAACCTATATAATTGTGTCACTATTGCTATTTTCTAGATAGGAAACTGCTATGCAGAGATTAGGAAATTGTTCAATTTCAAGAAATCAGTGACAGAAGGAGGTTTCAAATTCAAGTCTTCAAATTTGAAATTCAGCATGCCTCCCAGAGAGACTTCCTAAAACAATACAAAACCAAATAAAAACCCAGCAACAACAACACAAAACTGGACAGACAGTTTTAGAATATCACATTGTATGTGGAGTGGCAAGGGAAGTCTGCAAAGCTAGTGTGGGCAGGCAGCCTCTGCAGCTGAGATTTACTCGGTAAGGCTCAGAGGTCCAAATGTTCACATGGGAGATTTATTATGATCTGGAGAATGGAACTGGAGACTACTTTGGATTGAAATTATAATTTTATCTTTCCAAGCTGCAGAAGGTGCATTACTTATAATTTTTGTTATTTTTAGCCAGGACATCCATATCCTTAGTGTTCTGTGGAATTCTTATAAGTTTCAGAATAGAAAATTTAAAAGAAGCTATATAACATGAGCAGCATCCTTACTAACAGTTGCTAGGAACTGCGAGCTTTGCTAGGAGAAGGGGTTTTTATATGAAAGACTGAGTTCCTAATCTTTTAGTTCCATGTAGTCTAAAATAATTAATAAAAAACAAGAAAAAATAAGATACTATATAGTCTCTTTAGTCTTAGTGGAATTTTGATTAAAAAAGATTTCTTCACAACTTCAGAACAAAATCAGACAGGAAAGAAAGGGAAAGGAAAGAGCAATGCATGTATTTTCCGAAAAGAAGAGCGTTTTCCAGTGAGATGTTGAGTCCAGAAGTTAGGAAAGCAGGATTGCCTGTTATTGCAGGAGGTATTTCTTTTTCTTGTCCTCCATTCTCTCCTTCCATCCATTTCTCTGCCTTTACTTTCTGTTCTTTCCTTTCCTTTCTTTTCTCCCTCTCTCCCTTCTTTCTTATTTTCTAAATCAGGGAAGCTTAACTTGGAATTTGAGTCTCTGATAATGTTCACACTGGATTTGGAGACCAAGGCTCATATCCTCAGGGTTGCCTGGGATGTGCCTGCCGTGCTATGCCTGTGATGAAGGTGGTGACTGTGAGGACGAGGAGGCTGGGCTGCCAGGAACGGTATCAACTGGCTTGACACACAGGGAAGACCAGTGCTAGGCTAAATGTGGGTGCAGATGTCAGGCCCTGGAAAAATCCTGGTCCCAGGACAGAAATTGCAGTCTTTTGAGTGAGAGACCTTTGCTGCTGGGTGACAGCAGCATTTTCTTTTCTGGAAGTTCTTTTTGCCTGTTCCCTAAGGAAAGAAAAATGACCTTGCATTTTCCTTTTTGAGTGTTCCAACTGAAATATTCAAAAGGACTTACTTTTTGATGCCTGCTAACTTTAAAAGGCAGCAAATTTCTGTGAAGTTTGTATGCTCATTGACTGATGGCTTTAGGAAAAGCCATGCTTTTTGGGGTGACTGGTAGGAAGCAAAACTGGCTTGTGTCTAACTCCACTCGGCCTTTTCGTTTTGAAATGTTTTTCTAGGTTACTGCTGAACTTGGGAAAAGGAGATCCTTTGCAGATTTTACCAGTGCTCTGGTTGCCCTAATGTGGTGGTGGTGTTGGGGGTAGGGTGGGAGGATTGGTAGCCCAAGTTTAGACAGAAATCAGGTATTGTAATCACAGGTTGAATTGGAAAACAAACAGAATTTTTGGTCATCTCTTTTAGTAAGATTCCAGTAAGACCGCTTCTTGCTATTAAGACTACTCCTTACTCTGAAGTTGTTTTGATGAGGCTATTGCATGGTGAGTTTTTGCCATGACAACCTTTTGGCTTTTTTTTTTTTTCTTCTTCTTTTTTTTTTTTTTCCCGGTACCAGGGATCGAACTCAGGACCTTGCACTTGCCAGGCAAGCGCTTACACCACTGAGCTATACCCCCAGCCCCAACCATGACAACCTTTTGCAAGTTATGGGGAGTGAATAATAACTCACCTCTCTGTTACACTGACTCACCAAACTGGTTTGTTCACAGTTAAGGGTATTCTTGGGATATGCAGTTTTCATTGAGGTTATTCGTGGAATCTGAAAGTTTCAATCTTACTACCAGGGTAGCAAAAGACAAATAGAGACATTTGTTCACTCCACACTGGAAGGACAGCAGAACACTGAGGAGTGAACTGAGCATTAGCACATCTTGGTGTGAAGTACTGGACTATTTCACTGACTAGGAGTGTGACCTCAGTTTACCTTTCAGAACTTCAGTTTCCTCAAATGCAAAATTAAAGTCCTAGCTGTGTTGTTCATGGTGTTTCTTCCTGATTTAATGGTGCATGATTTCAGAACTATTTACTATGATTAGAATAGTAGCAAAATTATAAATAGTTCATCTAATGCAGTACGAAGGTTGTATTCAGGCTAGAGATCCTGCCTATCCTAAAAACCCAGAAATCCTCCAGATTTTGGACCACTATGTGTTCCTGCAGTGGCCTCCATGAATTCAAAGGAAAGAGCCTCAGCATCTTGTACCTGTGCATATGTTGGTCAGTTTGTGAACTTGGCCCTCACTTCCTACAGCCAGGACCTAGTTTGGCATGTCACCATGTCCGATTAGAACTCACTTGACTTCTGCTTCCATGTTCTTTAAAGCAATACAACTACATGAATTATATATTTTGTAGTTCAAATGTTTTATTTATTAGATTAGCCACTCTCCATAATTCTGAATTAGTTTGACTTACTGTATTTTTTTACTATGCCTAATTGTAAATTTAAAATATGGTTGCATGCTTACACCTAGTAATCTGAACAACTAATTTGAAGACAACAATATGCCACATAACAACCATTGTTGACTTCTTATCATCTTGTTTGGTGAAACTCTGTATCATTTATAATTTTTTGTTTTTATTTTCATTCTCTTTAATGGTTTGGCTAATTTTGCATTCTTACATCTGGTAATCTGGCCAACTGTAATGAAGATAAAAATATTCCATATAACAACTACTGTTAATCTTTATCATTTTTTAATTTTAAAAGTAAAAGAAAGAAAACATATTAACAAACAGACAGCCACTTACAAAGTAGCATAGAGAACAGAACAATCAAAACTGAATCACAGACAAGGTGACGGGGAATTAACAGTGGCTGTTGTATTTCATATTGATAATTTCAAAGTGTATGCTCAGGAAAACAAATATGGACATGCAAGACTGATCAAACAACTAATCACTAACTGTTCCTTATGACAAAATGACAGAAGTCAGTAGTACAACTACGTTAGCTACCCTGCTTATATACTCATGCATAATTATTCCTTTCTTCCTTTTCTCTTTCCCCTTATCCCAGTTGCTCTTTACTTTTGAGCAGTTTCCTTTCATTTCACAGTGTTTACCTACTAATTCATATTCACACTTTCAGGTTCTTGCACTAGTGACACAATACATTGCTTATACATGCATGTCTGATTTATTTCACTTATGAGTATGGCCTCTAGTTGTGACCATTTAACTATAAAAGCCTCAATTTGACTTTTTATACCTGAGTAATATTTCATTATGTAAAAATGCCACAATTTTTTATCCAATCCTCAGTGGATGGACATTTGGGTTGCTTCCACAATTTAGCTATTACAAACTGCACTGCTATAAACATGCGTGCACATATATCACAGTGATAAGATGTTTTCAGATCTTCTGGGAAAACACCCAGAACAGGAATAGCTGGGTTGAATGGGACCTCTAGGACTAGCTTGCTGAGGAATCTCCAAACTGATTTGCACAGTGGTTTCACCAGCCTGCATTCCCACCAGCAGTGGAGAAGAGTTCCTATTTCTCTACAGCCTTGCCAACATTTGTTATTGGTTGATAATGATAGCCATTCTTACTGGGGTGAGATGAAATCTTGAAGTTGTTTTAATTTGCATTTCTTGAATAACTAATGATGTTGAACATTTTTTCATGTATTTATCCACCATTCAGATTTCTTCATCTGCGAAGTGCATATTTATCTCAGATGCCCATTTTAGGATTGGGTCTTTCAATCTGGAGCAGTCGATGTTTTCTTTATATGTTCTAGGTAGAAGACCTTTGTCCAAGGGACAGCCAGCGAAGAATTTTTTCCCAATTTGTGGGTTTTCTTTTTATTCTGCTGGTGATTTCTTTAGATGTGTGAAAACTTTTCAGAAAGATGAGGTCCCAGTTGTTGATTCTTAGAAGTATTTGCCTTGCAGATTTGTTTTTGTTTATGAAATCTGCCTACTCCTATGCCTTCAAGATTTTTACCTACTTTTTCTTCTAATATGTTTAGTGTTTCTGTTTTAAAAAATATTGAGATCTGTGATCCATCTTGACTTGAGTTCGGTGCATGGTGGTGGACTGGGGTGGTCTTCATCATTTTGTTCTAAAATGCTGAATCATTCTTATTTTTTTCTTTGTTTTGTTTCTTTCTATGATGTTGACATTTTGCTATTGCTCCTTTTTTCAATTCTCTTTAAAAAAAAAAAAATCAATGCCTGGATAAACATTTAAAAAACTAAAGTGTGGTTTGTACTACATTTGGGTGAACATTCTCACTGCAGTAGAAAAGTTAATATACTTCATCACAGTCTTATTTGTATTTTTGTCATCAGTTCTCATTTATAAATGTCAGACAAACTTCTCTGCTATGACTGGTATCACATAATCATATTGAATTCATGTTTATTTTAAAACTTTTATCTTGAACTTAGCATGTTTTGAGGTTACTTATATAGTTAAATAATGAAAATAGAATAGTTAAAAGAGTTTAAAATTAGAACAGGGACTGTGTGTACCAACAGGTGAAGAAGTATCACCTGGTCCTCAGTAAAAGATTATGATTAGTAATAAAAGCTAACAATAGGGTCAGACTACAGCTCAGTGCCTTCCTGCACCCAGTACTTCACATGAATCATGTCATTGTTTCCTAACAATTAAGGGACAAAGAAAACCCTTGGGGCATATAACTCTCATTACATGGTCAAAGAAAATATATATACTAGATTTGTAATTAGCAACTTTTCTAGCCTTTAATTAAAAGAATATTTTTATTAATTGTGTACCTTTTTCAAGTACTTTGGATAACATAACTTTTTCTCAAATTACGGTTTTTCACATGTTCAAAAGAATACTTTTTGTATTGACCTATAAAAGCTTAGGCCACTTCAAGAAACTGATTTGGCAGATTATTGAATTAAATTTCTTTTTGCTGATCTTCATTAACATAGGAATAAAATTTAGTGTTAAGTAGAAAGTTAGCATACTTTTGGCCAACTTTGGATACTTTTGGCATCGTCAATGTCAAATGTCTCAAGTAACCCAGTATGATCACTTTCACTAAATATGTGGCAGGTGGTCTGTGCTCCTGTGGAAAACTTAGAACCATATATTTCATGTGCTAAATATGTGAAAAGTCAACTGGCATTCTTGTTTTGTTGCTTAAGAACACCAGTTCTCTTTCCTGTCTTGCACAGAAGGCTCACTGTTCACCATGAGCCGGGCTAGCTGGCATACCTGCAACAAGTGTAGTAACTTTCCCAAAGAAAAACTTTACATATTCTCAAGCACTTGAAGAGATGCTAGAGTTCTGCATTATTATATAGCATGCAAAAATTTATTTGGTGTGAAACAGTTTTAAAGGCATTTATTACCAGTAGACCATTGTTTTTCTCAAGAAAGTACTGCATCCTGATGAGGTAGACAGAACAAAATTAACTGCAAAGACATTCCCTTATATTTGATAGAACTGATGCATTGTGTAGAGTAACTTAAAACTGATGAAGTTAATTAAAATGCAATTAATGTTGGGAAATGCCTTTCAATTCAGTGATGTTGCTTTTATGCTTGATGTTTGATACTGATTTGCATTTTTTGAAAATAGCTAGGAAGTAAGTCAATTTTTCTGATCATTAAAACATACTGACAGAATTTTAAAAAAGAAATATTTTCTCCTGTAATGTATGTGTACACGTGGAGGCAGGAAGAAGTCAGATATTCAATTTACTCCTTACCTACTTAGTCATACCATGTTTTTGATGTAAACTCATAAGAAAATAGGACCCAGCCATAGTTATGCTTACATTTACATCAAATGTGTTATGAGAATATTTTTGTAGTTCTTGATTTTAGTTTTACTTTTGAGGTAGATTAGCATCTAATGTCATGATTTTGTCATAATTTGTATCCATTGGCATTGCTGTTTATTGAACAAGTCTGATTAATATTTATCCATCAGGTACTGTCTTAAGGGCTTTATACATATGAGTTCATGTGGTTTTAAGTTTCCTTAACCTGGAAAGTATACTTTTTATTGTCATCCTCACTTCACAGGCCGAAAACCAGAAAATGGAGAGATTAATGTAGCTAGCGCCTGGAGAATTCTGAATTCACACCAGGGCAGCCAGCTTCAGAGTCTCCCTGCTCATAGCCACTATTAATATTGCTGGTGTGATAGATTAGTGAATCTCATAAATGGCCTTAAATTGCTTTGCTTTCATGGAATTAAACATACTATAAAGCTAGTCATAGGGAAAAAGCTATGCCTGAAATTATATTACTTCTCATAAAGTTAATATTTTTGGATAAAAAACTGTGGTTCTAAACTTTGTTTAGAATTAGTCTGCCATGTTATTCAGAAAGAATTTCTAGGACCTTAATAGACCTATTATTTCAATAGCTATTTTTAATTTTGAAAGAGAAGACATTGTGTTTTATACTACTCCTAGTATTATACATCTAGAGTTGCCTGGAGTACACAATTTAAAAATATTGGTTTTACTTAAGATAAACACAAGAGATTCTTTGATGTGAAACCTTCTCCTCGAGCCATCATTTCCAATATTAAGTGACTGAGCAGAGAGTTTAGAGTGGATGGAGCCCAGGCTCCCACATGGGCCAGTTCCTGGAACCTACAAAGGCAGACTCTGTGGTGGCTGGATACAGGAACCTGCCAAGTCATTGATAAGGACAGTCCAGACAGGCACTTCCGGATTCCTTTCACAAAAGTCATGCAGTGCTTCAGTATGTGCACTTAGTGGCTCCTCACAGCTGAGCCCGAGGCCTCCCTCTGGGATTTATTATAATTGTTGCACTCTAGGATTTTTTATTAACTAAAATACATTGTTGGTAAAAGATCTTTTGATAATATTAAATAAAATCTATATTTTTGAGGATGTAGACAGTTAGCATTTATTGTACAAAGGCAGCACTGGAAAATTGTCTTTTTTCTTCTCCAAAGTAACGGTGCAATAAAGCTGATTTAAGCCTATGATTAAGATTACATATAAAGAAGAAAATTTTCCAACAGACAGGGTGAGTTAAATACTATCAAACCAAGTAGAATAAATTAATTAAAGAGTTGGAAATTTCTCACTTGACTTAACCTCCATATTTTTGTAACAAATAAGATAACTTAAAGATAATTTATTAGAAATGTATAATGTCATTAAGAATTCATTACCAAAACCCACTTTCTTTCTCATGTGTCCTTAACTCCTAGGTGATTAAAGACATTTCTGTAGATTATTGGGCAAAGGTAGAGGCACTCTGGTAATCTAAGTTAGGGACATATTTATAAAATACAAAGAAAGGCTATCTTATGTACTGGGAAGGAAAAATTATTTACTCTGTGGTACCATAGGAGGCTGGATGCTTCTTTCTATTATTTTTTTGGAGAGGATTCATCATTTATTACTTGAGTGATATATGTTGAGTCTCTATGGTATGCGAGGCATTTCACCTAAATTTGTACTTCAAAAGTGTTATGGGTAGAAAAACTGATGCATACTTAAAAATGTAAATTGTTATAGAAGTCTTGTGAGATCAATAATTGATCTGAATAAATCACTTTCCTTTCTGTGGTCAATTCCAAAAAGAAGAAAGTATATTAGACTATAACATAAAATAAAATATATTATATATATTATAATGTCCATACATTAATTTTGTTTTTTGGAGACAAGGTCTCACTGGGTAGTTTAGGCTGGCCTCAAACTCACAGCAATTCCCCTGCCTCAGCCTCCTGAGTGCTGGTATTACAGGCATGCGCCACCATGCCCAGCAAGGCTACTTAATTTTTAAAATTTCTTCTAACATCAATCTTAATTTACGGATTAATACTAGTGGTAAAATCCAAGGAGCAAAACTTTGTAACTCCGAGTTTTAAAAATTTATAAGTGAATAAAATAAAGTAACAAGCCGGAATGATTCCTGGATGTCATTATATTCTTTTTTGTGGAAGTAACCGGATAAATATACTACTGTAACCCACTTTTTCTTAGTTTCAGTTTTCATGTCAAGGTGGCCTTTTGACATGTCTTTAAAGACATTTCAGACTTTTAAAAAAAGTTAACATTTTCTAAATGCCTCACTGAAAGATTATCAAATGTAAAAGAATTTGCCGTTTTTGTGCATATTCAACAAAAATGTGTTGTGTGTTCCTCCCATGATAGCGTTGTCTTAGACAAAGGGCATAAATGGATGAAAAGTACATTTTGGTTCTCAAGTGGTTGGCAATTCACTATGTACCAGAAACTTTTCTAGGTACCATCAAGAGTTACACTGAAAATGAGCCCTTTTAATAGCCAGTGATGCAGTTCCATAATAATAAAAGTAACAATAATGCATTACAGAACCCTAGAGAAAGAAATCAGCTCCATGTGAAATGTGCTATAGGAGAAAACGCTCATATTTCCAGTCAAGTAGTCCAAATACCGTGCCACAGTCCAGCAGGGTTTTCTTTTTCTTAATTTTGGACTTTGCCATTTATATTGTAAAGTTTTACTTGGCGTGAGAAAAAACGCAACAAACTGTGTTATTGGTTGCTCTATTTCCATTTCTGACATGGCGGACTTTATGAGGAGGGTGTGTGAATGTATAAAGCAATGTCCATGCATTATGCTTTACAATTTTTGAAATCAAAGTCTTCAATCAGCGTTCATTAGGAAGTATTGTGCTGTAATTTCTGAGTGCATGTACAATAGATATTCTTCTAAATTATGTGCAATTTTCCTTTTCTTTCAAATTTCCACATAAAGCTTTTCTTATTATATATTAAATTGAGAGGCAGTGAGTTGCACATTCTGGGCATCCAAACATTAGACTTTTAAAATATTTTCATGTGTCATGTGCAAAGCATGCCTACTTATGGCAAACTTTATCCTTGTTCCCTGCACAACACTCACATTATGGGCCTCTGGTACCAAACTTGGAACTGTCCTTACTGGTTTTATAAATCACGTCTGAGGGACTCTAAACCACATTTAATTACATATGACAGAAAAGCTTCATGTGCTAATGTCTTTCTGGTTGACCCACCATGAATTCCTGCTAAAATTTTCATAAGTCTTAGAGACAATTCTCTAGAGTATCCCCCAGAGCATTTCCTGGATGCCACTGATGCAAGTTTGCCATCCCATTGATGGTTGTCCCAGAGCGGCCAGGACGACGCTCCGGCTCCCTGAGAGCCGCTCATGACCACGCTGCTACTATAAATGGTTGAAATGTGATGCAGCTTCCTCCAACTTCCTCTAGCCCAGCCTAATGGAGGTTATGATCCATTAAGAGCTCTTTGCCGCATGTGCAATTTCTATTGATCAGATTGACTCATTTCATTTTAGCCAATGATCCTATTACAAAGCTGCCTCCTTTCAATATTTTCCTGGCACAGGGAATCTGCAAATGCTCCATACTGTAAGGGCAGCACCCGAGCAGGGCTCAGGATTGCGCTGTGTTTTCAGGCCCTTGCCGAACATCCCTCACAGCATGTTATTCTTAAACGTTTCCAGGAGTTGTTCCTCATGCTGAATAGGGTCTGGATATGGGTTAAGTTCATGTTATCATTTTAAAAATAAGCATTGGATTGTGAAACTATATCGACCACAGTACAGATGTAGACACAATTCAGTAGAAGCAGCACTGAGATTTAGAAATGAGGGTTCCCCGAACTGGAAACCTAAGAGGGAAGCCACAGGAGTATGGAAATATTTCCTATAATAAAAGTATATTAAATTAATTGTCATCTTTGGTTCTAAAAGGAAGCATTGAATAAGTGGCAGATATTTTTGTTTTGATAGTCAATGCTAAGAAGTATTGGGGATTTTAAAAAAGATATAAGAAAGATTTTATGGAAAAGGTTAGGGGTAAAGAAGAAAAAGAGCAAAAAAGTGTAAGTGCACATGAGATGGTGCTTTCTTTCGGAGAGAAGTCCCCCGTGGCCCAAATTTGTGGGTATAGTACAAGGTGCCAGTGGCTTGCATTTGCAGAACAATTCATACACTCAAAGTATTTTCACATACGTGATTAATAATTTTCACTGCTAGCTGTGGAGTACTTACAGTACACTAAATTTTGACATATGTCGTAACATTTAATTCCTTTCATGCTGCTATCATTTTAAAAAACTACACCTATATTTTCTGGATGAGAAGATAAAGACAAAGTAAAAGTCTTTACTGGGCAAAGTCTTTTGTCGCATATGTCAGTGTTTGGTTTTGAACTCAAGTCTGATTGGTTTCCAAGGCTTTTCCTCCTCCCTCCTGCCCACCTCTGCCTCTGTCCCTCCCTCCTTTAGGTTTTCCCACAACATCTCCACTGTCTAGATGTTCCCAACAGCTTTGATCCATAGGGAAGGTGTTATTATTACCTCCAAAGCTCTGTAGAGATAAACAAACTGTTCCAGGCACTATAGGTAGCTGAAGCCAGAGTCAGGGTTACAACCTGCCTTGTTCACATACCGTATCAGTCTCTGCAACGTGATGATCGAATTTACATAAAGCTGTGGCATTTATTTGTGCATCTTTTATACTATTCAACAATTAGAGAAGTGAAGCTTTAGACCTAAAAGTTATTGCCAGTGCCTGGAATTCTAGTTTTCATTCTATCTATATTTTTCTGTGCTCTATATCACTTACCTTGTTTCTTTGGATTATAAAAGGCTAGTAAATATAGAACACTGTGCTACATTTAAATTAAAAAGAGAAAATAAGAGACCCATTTAAAAAGTATTGTGTTTACTTATTTTGAGGTATTAGAAATTCCTTGAATTACCCTTCATGGCCAGAAAATTCCTCAGATAAAGTTGGGGTGGGCACTACATATGAATAAGCATTTCTTAGGTCTATGCCAAAATCTCACATGCAGCTTGAGAATTCCTGTTGTTTGTTTTCTATTTTTGGTCTGTCTCTGTGTGTATATATATATATACAAAATTTGTTAGACTGCATCATAAGAATAAAGAACTACTTTTCACTGGAAAAAGAGTTATTTCAGTTGCGTGAAGCTAGACAAGTATGTGCTACATCTTGTAGCAATGTCTTGGATTGAAGGTGAAGTAGAGCTACAATAAATACTTTGTGTTAACTTTGACAAATAACATTTAATTTTTAACCAAAATTTCCTGAGCATCTGAAGACAGAAACATAATTCAGAATACTCTCCAGCAGGAAATTATGCAGTGGCAATCAAATTTCAAGAGGATGTTCACTGACAAATATTCAGAGTATACCCCAATCCTAGCTTTTGATAGCTCAACTCCTTCATGGTGTTTCTATGCTATTTCAAACATACAACAAGAGTAGTTTAAAAGCAGAAGGAGAACATCAGTATTGCTCCAAACATTTGAAAAATTTTGATTTTTTTCTACCAAACGTGCATCTCCTAGGAATAATGAATTACTCACAGAAATAAGAAACAGTTTGGTTTGGGGAATGATCAACACCAGCAGGGCATTTTTCTTCCATTCATCGATAATTGAATGACGTGGATGGTGCTAAACTTTTTAGAGTTTTCTAAAACTATACCATTTACATTTATAAAATATAAATGGGAAATATTTTGCTACTTCCTCATACATATGTGCAAAATATTTCATGATAGTCATTCAAGTCTTATGTATCTTTTTGAGACAAGGCCTTGCTATGTTGTCTGGGCATTCTTAAAGTGGACTCAAGTGTCCCTGTCATAGCCTCTTAGGTAGTAACAGGGATGAAAGCTGTATGCCACCACCTTGCCCACATTTAGACTATGTATTTTTAAGGCATTGCATTGGGCTTCTAAGAACTGCTCCAAACAATTATGACTTTTTATGCATTTAGATGTCTCCCCAAAGCCTCATGTGGTCATCGGTGAGGCTTTTTCAGAGGCGGATGAATCTAGACTATGTGATTCATTCATGGTGCAGTGCTAGGACTAAGAGTGGATGATTACTGAATCAGTGAACTGATTGGTTTGGCACTGACCTAATCCCGGTAGCCTGAGTACAGTATGAGGGACAGAAAGTGTCTTGTCTTTTCCCTTGTTGCCTGGTTACTTTCTGTCTGCCGTGAACTGCTGTCCCTCTGCCATGTAATCCCCTTCCTCTGAGCCAGCCAGTTATGGACTGACACCTTTACAAACTGTAACCCAAATAAATCTTTCCTCCCTTAATCTGTAGGTATTAGGTACTGTGTCTCAAAAATGAGAAAGTTAGCTGAAACATTTTTCTTTAGAAGTGACATTAAAAGAAATATACTCGTTTACTTAGTATATGTTGAGAGAAGACATCCTCACAACCAAGAAATATCCTTCAGCGTTGTGGGAGGTTTAGGGTTACGAATGTAAGAGATCCTTTACACATCATAGTTTAGGGGTAAAACCCCAAGTCAGCTTGTATCTGCCCTTGTGGCTTAATCAAATGAGCAAGAGTATTTCTTTCTTATCCCTACATGCAATCCTATGAAGGTCCAAGGACATTTCTGGATGCTTTAAGATAATAGCAAGTCTTCTGGCACTTATAATAATTATAAAATAAGTTATTTTAGTAGCCAAAATACCTTGCCTATTATAATAACAGCAGTGCAGAATGTTACTGGACATTAAAGCTGTCTTATTCTTCAGTTCAAGGTGCTGCAGATGGGAAGTGGCAAGGGAGAGGTGAAGTGAGCTTGGCAGCCACTCACGTCCTGTCCTCCCCTCCGTCTGGCAGTCCTCTTCATCCTACTGTGCTGCCTTTCACAGGCCTGACGGGTTGTTCCTGGGTTGGAGCCAGAGAAGGCCAGGTGAGGGTCGCAGCAGGGCTTCCTTGACCTGAACTGTTGTGATCGGGATTTATTTTCTCTGCATGGTGATTTCATAAGTGAGGGAAGAAAGGCAATATGTATCTTCTTATACAGATGGCCTATGAGCTTCCCACTGCTACAAGTATTTCCTAGTAATTCAGCTCAAGACTTAAAAAAAGTCCTTAAGTGAATGGACTATTTGTGGAGTCATTCCAGAGAGAGTGCTTGATCATCACCTTTACAAGGTGAGCTGGAAACCTAGTGTCCCATTTCATCACAAGGGAGGTTTCTGGCATCTCTGAGTCTGTGTTCAGACTTGTGAACTTGAGCCAAAACCAAGGGAGAGGGGGCATCATTTTCATATTCTGCTTCATGGAGAAAATGAGCTAAGCAGCTTGTGGCCCTGGAGAGAGCACTGAAATGAAATCAGCATAGGGTGTTGCCTGGCTTGCTGCTCTTTTCTTCTCGGGTACACTGTTAAATGCCCGATAACGGCGCTCTCATTTTGCGGACAAAGATGTGAGGCTGATAGAAGCTATATTGCCTCCCCATGATACAAAGCTTGTAAGTGGGCAAGATCAGGAACCACCACAACACTGTGATGTGGGGAGTGGTAACACCAGTTAGAAATGCAAGATCTTGAGCCCTGTCTCAGATTTACTAAGCCGGAAATGCTGGGCCAGAGCTCTGCCATTGAAGTTTTACCAAGAGGTCCAGGTAAAGGTGGGGCACAATGGTCAGGCTTGAGAGCCCCTGGAATACAGTACAGTCAGGAAAACTGAGTTTCAGCCTTTGTTTTGCTATTGATTCTGTACTTATAGGCACAGAATTTGTGTCAAGCCTTTTTCTTTTGTGGCAGGGAAGTGTAGCTCTCTATTATTGAGAGCACAATAATTTGGAGAGCACATGCATTTAGTATTAAGGAGAACTGTCATCTTAGAAGGGTAAGTTAAGTCTACTCTAATGACCTGAATATATTTGTGTCTATGGTTGAAATGACAGCAGGAAATAATTGGACTTTAAGTTCCTCTTCAGAAACAAAACTTTAAACCTACTCTCTCTCCAGACTTCTGAAGTTTTGGATGTGAAAAACATTGGTGGAAGTTTTGTCTAAAAAGGGCTAGTCATCTATTCTTCTAGACATGGTTTTATTTATCCTGCAGTTACTTAAAGGATGGTGTAAGTTTGGATTCTTATATTTCCTCTAAACTGCATTTCAGCATTACACCTTTGAAGAACACTTTGGACATTGAAGAACACTGCAAGAAACAGTGTTATAAAGTGCAAATGTGTTCACTATGAGAAGATTGTTAAAGAAATTTCTTACCCTATTAATCAGTGATCTCTTTCTAAGAATCAAAATGAGTTAGTTTTGCATTCTTGGTAGCAGGAATATGGTGCTTTTCCTATGCATCTGATTTATTTTTGTCTGAGAGACATAGAGAATCATATAATTAATCATACCTGTGCCTTTGTATTATGAACTGAGTTGTATTTCCCAAAATTCATATGTTTCAACTTAATCTTAAATATCTCAGAATGTGATTTCTTTTGGATATTGAGTCTTTACAGAGGAAATTAATTTAAAATAAGGTAAATTTGAGTAGACTTTAATCCAATAGGACTGATGTCCTCATAAGAAGAGGACTCTCAATTCTTTACTAAGTTGTTGATTTAAAAAAATAAACAAATTGTTCATCCAAAGAATTAAGATGTGTCATGGACCTGTATCAGCTCCTTAAAGGAATATAATCATTATGTATTGGAAACATGCACTAATACAAGTTTAAAAATTATGATTTTTCTTGTCAAAAAAGGAAGAAAAGATTAGGAAAAGATCTTGTGAAGTTTCAAGGAGAAAATAGTCATCTACAAGCAGAAGAAATGAAACTCAGAAAAAAGCCTCCAACCCTGCTGACATCTTTTTCTTGGATTTTTTTTCTCCAGAATTAAAAGAAAATAAATTTCCATTGTTTAAGTCACCCAGGCTATGGTGCTTTGTTGTAAGAACAGAACAGAATCAATAGGAAAGGTATAGTGACATAAGAGGAAATATAAATATCCTAGAAGCCCGCCAGCTTATGCTATTGGAAAGCTAGAAAACTGGAAAATACATTCGTGTAAACTTGTTTTGAATTTGAAGTCTTAAAACCCAGGAGCCTTAATGCTTGAGGACAACAGATGAATGTCCTAGCTGAAAAAAATACAATAAATTTTCCCTTTCTCTGAATTTTCATTTTTAAAAATTTTAAAGACAAAAGTATGGAAACATATCAACAATCAAACAGATATAAACCAGACTAACAAAAAACAGTAGAGGAAATATAAAATTATAGAGAAGATAGTAGGGAATTAACAATGGTTGCTGTATTACATGTTATCTTTGCATTTGTTACTCAGTTGTACAAATAAAAGCATGTAGGATTAATCGAACAATTTTTTCCTCCATCATCTCCATTATTCTCCCACACAGTCAGTCTTCTTTCCTCTGATAATAATTGTACTTTTTGGTTTTATTCATTCCCTTGGGTTCTCACATTGGGAAGACACATGGCTGCTTCAAATTATGCTACAACAAACATGGGTGACACTATATGGAAAAGCACCCAACCTCAATGACAGTACATAGACAAGAGCCCAGGCACACTATGATCAGCAACCTACTGACAACCCCCAAGGCCCTCGGGGACCGGTCGGGTCCATGGGGTTGCCCACATGTACTGTTGGGCTCCACCCCTCTATGGAGCACCTGTGGGCCAGGTCCAGGTCCTCCGGATTTTCATGTGGCTTGTGGGGAACACCCCCCTCCCCCCGCCTCACAGGCTGCTGAGGTTCCTGTCTAGGCCCTTGGGGTCCCCTCATAGGCCACCAGTGTCTCTCTGCAGACCATCTGTGACTCTTTGGAGGCTATCCCTGCCCACCTAGATGTCCGATCTGCACCCTACTTCCAGGTCTTCGCCTCCTTCCACCTCTGGATCTCCAGGGCTGCCACTTCTCGCCCCTTACACAGCTGGGCATTGGGTGTGCCTACGATGCTGGGCCCAAGTGGTGTGAGGTCTTCCCCACCTGTGCTCACTGAGGTAGTCCAGGGTGTGTACTCAGTTTAGTTTTTAGTTCTAGGAGACAATTGGAGGAGTTTCTCAGGTCTTCTGTGTAGAGTATATTGTCATCTCTCAGTCTCCAGGACTGCTGCTTTACATATAATTTGTTGCTATGGGTTCATACAAGGTTCATATATGCAAGCAGTGTGAAGTCCCTCTTGGTGTTCATATTAATAGTTTAGAGTGGGTCCTGAAGCCCATGGACTCAGCCCACTGCTGTCCAGAACACATGTTGGGCGGGGGGGCGCCAAGTCTCAGGTGCTCACAGAGGGAGTTCAGGGTGGGAGCTGGAGCCCAGTACCTCAGCCCATATTTCCTGCTAGGTGTTGGAGTGAGAAGGGCGTTGGGCCATCTGGCCCACCTCCACCTGCACCTCACTCTTACTGTTGTGCTCCAGTTTCCGTTTGTTCATTGGCTGGATCCCCGGGTATTGCTGTGGCTCTAGGGTCACTGCCACTGCTCTCTGCTTCTCTCTGCTGATAGTTGCTCTCACAGGGAAGGGATGGCAGGCCACAGCCTTGGGGCAGAGACAGAGCTGGATGTGACGGGCTGTGTACTGGTCGCTTTGTCTATGCCTTGCCTCAGGGCACTGGTTAGAATGGGTGGCAGCAGAGTGGGCTTTCTGCTTTAGTGATTGTAGTACCTTTTCATTGTCAAGCTGGGTTCAAGAACACCTCCCAACTGCAGCTGCTTCTTTTCCAGGCTGTGCTTTCTCAGTTCCAGTTCTGGTCCAGCTCTCAGAATTTCGCTCTCCTCTGGTTGAGCTGGGGGGCTCCCGCCAGTACAGGCTTCCAAAGCTGAAGCTGTGAGTGTAGAACTGAGGGAACCGGTCAAGGATGTGTGTGGAGTGGTGACTCCCTCTTTCTCCTTCTCCTCTTCCTCTAACTGTGCCATGGCGGCTGCCCAAGGCCACCCAAGCTTTTCCTCAGGGAGGGATCTCGTTTGCTCTTTCTGAGGACTTCAATTCTCATTTTAAATCCTTCCTGGGACCAAAGGACCCACTTCTTTCCTTCTTGTCTTTCTCATGTTGTTATATTCCAGTGTCTGGATGGTGATCCTCCGGGAGGATATTTCTCTCCTACTTACCTGGTTGCCATCTTCCTGGAAGTCTGCATTTTCATTTTGTTCAGGGCATCAATAGACTGGACAATGTCAACCTATATTGGCAAGGTCAAATCTTTATCCAGGTTGATACATAAAATTAACCATGCACAATAATGCTAGCAATGAATACATTTTTCTGTTGTTGCTGCAAGCTGTTTATGTACTACATCCAAGAAAAATAGAGGGTTGATTAACATTCTTTCTCTATGTTAACCACACTTCTGATTTCATCTGTTTTTTCCTTTTCGTATTCACTCATTGCGTATTTTCACATTTACTTCATTTCACCTCTCATGCTGATATCCTTTGTTGGTGTCTTAGCCTGAGGCATTCTCCACTGTGATTGTACTGCATCCATTCTATAGCTTCCTTGGAAGATGGAGTAGATCCTTTGAACTCTGCCAGGACCTGGTAGGTGGCATGGGCGATGCCTCTAAGCTCAGGATGATCTTCTATCTATGTGGTTCTTCTGTTTCTTGCAGGCTATCCACTGTCTGCTTTACCTCTTGAACCCTCGCTGGAGCATTCACTGTTTCTAATTGGAAGTAGTAATGACTGTTGCTTGTGCCTGTCCTGAAGCTGACTCATTTAACTGCTTTCTCAAGAGTAATTCAACTAGGAGCAGGGGTACAGCTCAGTGGTAAAGTGCTTGCCTAGTATGCAGGAAGCCCTTGGCAAGTAGGACTGCATGGTACTGCCAAAAAAAAATCCAATTAATTCCCCATCAGGTACTCTTTGTGTTTCTGAGTGCAGATTTAGATGCATTCAGTCCTTGTGCAAATTTATTTATTGATTGATTGATTGGTTGTCCTGGATGGCAGATTTCCTATATGGTTGTGACACCTCACTACACGTTTCTATCTTCTTTCTGTTGCTGAGAAGTTTCTCTTTAATTTTTGCCTCATTACGAACTCCTATTTTTATTTCTAATACTCACATATTTAATTTATTATATTTTAAATATATAGCTGAATAAATTTTAAAACTTTGGCTTAATATAATTACTTTACAGGTTAATATAAATATAAGGTGTTTCTGTATTTAAATTTTGCTTTAAGAGGTATTTTCTACGACTTTAAGGATTGTAGAGAGGGAAATTGAGGAATGTACTTAATGCATCATGGCAAAATTGATATTCACACTTGTCTTGCATGCTGCAACTGGTACATTGCTTTGTGACTCATCTCACTTTCTTTTTGCAACGAGGTTGCTCACACAAACATTTAGTTTTCAGTAATAGAGCAGACTGTATGTGTAACTTGGCCCTGTTTTTTTCACTTCCCTGTGCTTGCATCTTTACACGTAAAACATGAGAGAGAAATGTTGATGGTCCCTGCCAGATAGAAGTGAAGGCCATGGGAAAGTGACTATGGCACCTGTCTTAGTACCATGTTGCTGTGATGACTCATACAAGACGCATTCTACCCTGAAGACACTGAAGAATTTGACACATTTACCCCTTGGCCGTGAAAGCACTTCTACTTCTCAGCACAGCACCAAAGCTTTTCTAATATCCTCTTTTGATGTTCCCACCACTAAAATCTTACTCAGGATGCCAATTCTTTTCTCAAGGGCTCTCTTTTACTTTTCTTTTAAAAGCTTGTTCATTTCCTATACATTCGTCTCTCTCTGGCTTCCTCTCCTCTTCCACTATGCCTGTTGTGCTTAATCAATCAAATGCCTCTCTCCTTTCTTCCTTCTTCCAACCTATTACACATATTGATACAGCAGCACAAATACAGAATCTTCTTTGGAAAGCAGATTAAGTGAGATCCTGTCTCACACAAAACCCCAAATCTTCTATATTTACTTCGTGGGAGGCCTTTGGCAAATTATTTAATTTTCTTCCTCCCTCCTTCTGTCCTGGCTTCTTTCTTCCTTTTCTCTCTTCCTTCCTTCCTTCCTTCCTTCCTTCCTTCCTTCCTTCCTTCCTTCCTTCCTTCCTCCCTTCCTCCCTTCCTCCCTTCCTCCCTTCCTCCCTTCCTCCCTCCCTCCCTCGCTTCATGTCTCCTGCCTTCCTCCCTCTTCCTTCCTTTCTTTGCAGTATTGACAAGGGAACCTGGAGCCTATGCAACTCAGGCCTTTTTATTTTGAAACAAGATCTCATAATGTCACTGGTTACTCGGGCTAGCTCAAACTTGCAAATTTTCTGTCGCAGACTGGAAAAGTGTTACAGTTACGGGCATGTGTCAGCACGTATAAATCACTTAATGCCTATGAAACTCTACTTTTTCACCTATACCAAGAGTAACATTCATACCTCCTTTAAAGCATTATTGAGACGTAAAATAGTGTATGTAAAGAATGGGTCCAGAAATGCCTTAGCAGATCAAATGAGGCCCTCTGTGATCTGCTTCCTGATGGAGTTAACATCATACCTTGACATTTCCAATATGTGCTTCACATACTAGTTATATTTAAAGCATACTATGCCCTGTCACTGTGTCTGGTCTTGTCCTGTTCTGTTGAGATAAAGATGGAGAGGCAGATCTGGAGATACTCACATTATGTTAAGGAGCAAGAGCCTCATGAATAAATTAGCCATCTTGAATGTAAAGCATTAAATAAGTGTCTGAACTGCTAAGCAACATAGCAATAGCACTTAGTTTTGTTTGATAGAAGCTGCATAGAAATAAATATAATCAAACATTCTGGACAATTTGGTCTTTGTCATAAGGTATTGACACAATTCCAAACGCTCTGCAAAATAGAATGTGTTTAGCAGAAAATTGTGTAAGAAGACTGCACAGAACCACAGTAATGGCTAAGTCAGGGCCTATGCCCAGTTGCTGTTTTCTCTCTAAGAAATGAACTCGCAGGTTAAACTTTCATGGATCGTCAAATGGGCCCTCCCACTTCCCACGTGTATTGTATTAAATAGTCAATATTGTAGACTGTGCCAAGTGGTGTGAGCATCTCAGTCTCCATGACTCAGCTCTGATCAGGTGCTCTGCATTCCTTTCATGAGATATGTGCTTGTCATCTGCAGCCATAGACCAGCAAACATTGTGACATGGCTCAGTGTCCTTAGGGTGGGAGAAAGATTCCTCTGTCATTACTAAGCTGATTTGGATTCTATGACCAAACTCTACAAAAATGGTCTATCTTTCCTGCCTTAAAATCTTGGTTCACTTTGTGTCCTTTTCCTGGAATTCTCTTTCCATTTTTTCCCTTTTTAAAAATCCAATTCAAAATTATGTGGATCCATTCTTTCCTCCCTTTGAGTCCATGACCAGAAGAAAACAAGGGCTACATATTCTTGGGTCTTTGCATTTCTAAGCTGCTTCACATTTATTGAGGACTTGACAAGCACCCACAGAGTAATGAGCTATAGCAGGATGTGAGAGCCCTGAGGCCCTGGCAAGGACACCAAAGCAAAAGCATAACTGGAGCTGTGTACAGACAGCGTGACACGTGCTTGCAGCACACTGACTGCAATGAGAAGAAAGAAATAATTTGGTCAGTTCTAGGTTGTGAACATTTCATGTATCTACCATAGTCACTAGGCCAAACACGAATTTTGGCTCCAGTTTATTCCTGAGCATGAGAAGAAACAACTGATTTGTTTATCAAGGCTGGCTACTTGTTCCTTAAGTTACCTGACTCAGCAATATTGTTCAAGAATCTGTCACAGATTAGCTACTGGGCTAAGTTTCTAGGCAATTAGGTGAAAATTAAGTTAGTCTTGATTCATTGACCAAGACATACTTGAACAAGAACAGGGTTCCATATCCGCAGATTCAACTACCTGGTAATCAAAACCATTAGAAAAGCATTTTGTCTGTACTGAGTATGTACAGATTTTTGTTTTTATTCTTTAAATAACTAGTATAACAGCTGTTTATATAGCATTTACATTTAATGAGGTATTTTAATTAGTCTAGAGATTATGTAAATTACACGGGAGTATGCACATAGATTCTCTACTAGTGGTGGTGAACCTATGGCACACACTGGGCACCACACTGGGCAGCCAGATCCTTCTCTATCTGTAAACAAACCAAGTCCCACCAGCAACTGAACATGGGATAACAGTTGTTTCTTTCTAAATAAAAGCCTTAGTACTCAGGTTTAATTTCAGTGTTGCAACTTTAAAGTAAATAAGAAGGTTTTGGGTTGTAGTGTGGGCACTCAGTCTGAAAGGTTCATCAGCACTGTTTTAGGCAAATACCACACAATTTTACATAAGACAGTTGAGCAATCATAGATTTTGGTATCATAAGGGGTGCTGAAACCAATCCCTGTTCATACCAAGAGATGATTGTCTATTAGTTGAGTTAATTCCAGAGAAAACACAAAGGGTAATCAAAATATAGGGTGAGTGTTTAAATTTTAAAGTTTATTACAGTAAAAGATACATTGCCACTAATTCCCCCAAAATACTCCCCCTTTCTTTGAACACACCTCGTCATTCTTACTATTTTATGAAGCAGTTCTGGAAGCCTTCTTTGTTGAGTATCTTTTGGAGGTATTGCTTAGAATATGATGAATGCTGCCCCCAAGAGCCACCGAACACAAGAGAAGGCTCATGAAAATGTTACGCTGGGTCCTCACTGAATTTATTCACCAGCTCTGGTACCATGCAAATTCTGGTTCTTCCCTATAGTCAAAATCAACATGAAAGATGTGCTAGTCACTTTTCTTGTGGCAAAATACCTGAACTCAAAGTTAAAGGAGAAAATGTTTATTTGGCTTACCGTTTGTAGAGGTAAGGAACAACTAGTCCATAGTTGGCTGGCTCCAAGGCAAGGTGCCAAGCAGAGAGACATCGCAGAGGAGAAACAACTCATGATGGGAAGAAGGTAGCAAAACAAGCAAGCCATGAGCCATGAGTGATAAAATAAGCTTCTTCTTGCCACTTTTATATTCTGTCTAGGCTATTTGGCTTAGGGCATGTGCCAAACCAATCAGTGGAATAATTTAGTAGTCATGCACCCTTAATCTCAGCATCACACACTCTAGATCCATCCACTTCTGAAAAAGCCCCACTTGTGACTGCATGGGATTTTGAGGGGACATCTAGACACAAACTGGAACATTCCAAGAGAAAAGTAAGTAAGATGGAATTTGATACCAGAGAAGTAGAGTCTTTGCTGTGACTGTATTTGACCATTTGGCTCAAGAGCCTTTGCAACTGGTTTGTGGGAAGAGTTTGGTAAGTTTTGGAGATCCTGGCTGAAGAAGCAGTCCTGGAATGCCTTTGGCTGTACTTGATGAGAGATTCTAGTCAGAGCTCAGAAAACCAGAAGGCTGACAGAAATGTTGCCAGTAAACTCCAGGCTCAGATTTCTTCTGGGAAGAGGGACTGCTTTGGCTGTTGGACTCCAGACAATGTCTGTTATACTTTGGCAGAAAGTTTTTCTGTATTTTTCTTGTGTCCAGAGACTTTGCCCCAGTCTGAGATTAAGGATGGCAGACTAATTAATCTTGGAAAAGGAAGTTTAAGACAGGCTAACGTTGAGGAATGGTTACCGTTGGAGGGTTTTAGTCATATCTATGTTTCAAATCAAGAACAAAGAGCCCAGCACAGTGATTTGAAATGTTGTGAGCTTTGACAGAAAGGAAGTTCCAGTAAAGCTGTGGACTGCAAAGACACAACAGAAGAGATCTTGATTCCTGAGAAGGAGCATGAGGATAGAAAAGATGGCCTGAGGGCATCACATAAAACAGCAGGAGTCCAGCCTTTGCAGCTTCAAAATTACAAAAGTGAAATACTTTGCTTTGAGAATAGAACCCCAAAACACCATGTTACGGAATGGTAGCAGCCCAGCAAAATTGTTCCTAGGGATTTGGTTTATAGACTTTTGACCCCTATGGCCAAGAGAAAGGAAGGCTGGCTGTTGCTCTAGTTGGCAGCAGACCCTGGTATCATCCACATAGTACAGTGGTTGTACAGTTGTAGAGTCAGCAACACTTCCACTCAGATTTCAGAAGAAAGCCTGGGGTGCCA
The DNA here is from genome assembly GCA_004027595.1 of Dinomys branickii. NCBI lineage: Eukaryota > Metazoa > Chordata > Mammalia > Rodentia > Dinomyidae > Dinomys > Dinomys branickii. The sequence goes on from PVLD010009588.1 coordinate 60,496, forward strand.
GGAAGTGTGCCCCCGAAAGGAGAGTGTGTGAAGCTGCTGGTATGAATTGGAAGGTGAAATGAAGATCCCACAAGCTTGGAGAAGCAAGGGATGTGGATTGTCTGCAAGAGGAGTGCAGAACTGGCCCAAGAGAAAAGCCACAGGAGAGACAACCATCTACACCGCTGCTGAAGCAGAGCAACCCAACCGAAGTTCTTTGGAGTGAATACGTTACCATAGGTTGCCTTGGACGCTGGACATGGAACTATAGAACTTGATGTTTGCCCTGCTGGATTTTGGACTTGATTTCTTACCATTCCTTTCTATTCCCCAATTTGTAGTTTTTGGAATGGGAGTGTTTATCTTGTGCCACTGTATGTTGAAAGTGCTTATCTTCTTTTCATTTGTACAGGGGCTTGCAGCTGAGAGTTTGCCTTAAATCTCAGAGGAGACTTTTGATTTGGACTTTTCAGCAGTGCTGAAACTGCTCTTAGAGATGGACTCAATGCTTTTTACATAAAGGGATGTGCATGAGTCTTTAGGGACAAAGGGCAGAATGTTCTGCATTATGTCTAGATTCCCTTCAAAGCCTCATGCAGTCATACCTGGGCCTTTTTCAGAGGTGGCTGGATCTGGAGTGTGTGATGCTGGGATTAAGGGTGCATGATTACTAAATTATTCCACTGATTGGTTTGGCACCTGCCCTAAGCGAGATAATCTAGATAAGAGTATAAAAATGGTACAAAGAGGCTTGTCTTGTCACTCATGGCTCACAGTTTTCTTGTTTTGTCCATCATGAACTGTTTCTCCTCTGCAGTGTCCCTCTGCCATGCTACCCTGCCTTGGAACCAGCTGACTATGGACTAAAACCTTCACAAGCTGTAAGGCACATAAACCTTTACTCTTTTAACTTTTGGTTCAGGTATTTTGTATCAACAATGAAAAAAGGAACTAAGACAAAAGGTAAATATTTTGAATCAACTCAGATCTCCCTGACAGCTACAATAGCACCACTAAAGACACTCGTGAAAAAGGACTTCCAGAACTGCTGCAGAAAGTGGCATGGGTGATGAGATGTGTGTTTAAAGGATAGGAAGCATTTTGAAGGGCACTAACGGCAATGTGTCTTTTTTTTTTTTTTTTTTTTTTTGCGGTACTGGGGGTCGAACTCAGGATCCTGCACTTGCTAGGCAGGCGCTTATTCCACTGAGCTATATCCCCAGCCTGGCAATATGTCTTTTACTGAAATAAATTTAAAAAAATTTAAACCCTCACCACAGTTTTGATCACACTACCTATAATTGAACACTGTAATCTGGGTTTAAAATTACAGAGTTAACAAGAGCCCCACTCACATTATGCCCACAAAAACATATAGAAGCCCAATGTATGGCTTCTTTTGATTGGCAGAGTTGACACAGTTCACACCACAGGTACCACATGATGCTTTAAAAGCAGCCAGTATCACAGCTAAGATTCCAAATGATCCTGTATCAGTAAGCCATATTTTCTTTTTAGATGTTCATAAACAGTAACTTGTGTAACAATTTTTGTCATATGCTGCTGCTAATATGATGGCAGTTCTAGAGCGTCTCAGCAATACAGCTGTCACAGAGGGAATAGAGATGTGAGGCTCACCTTTCTCATATGGCTGTCATCTGAGAAGTTGGAATCTACAAAGGAAACAATAATGACTATGGAAATATAAAAATGCACCAAGTAAAACATGTACTTATTAAAATCACTTCAGTGAATTCCCCATAATGAGGCAAGGTTTTTTTTTTTTTTTTGGTAGCCTAGAGTTTCAGTTAAAACAATTAACAATGAAAACAAGAAGAAAGCATATTGTAAATAGGCTGGCAATGGGGGTTTCTTCTTATAACAAGTGTAGTGTACATTCTATGATCAAAACAAAATCAGCCCAAACTCTTATTTATTCTGCTGCACAATAAAAGCCAGCATTCAGGGTGACAACATTCAGTTACTGTAGAATTCTCAGAAATATTTTTTCATTATATTTATGCCATAATTTCCATGAAGTGATGGGAAAAACAAAGCTTAAATTCAAATCAGGATTATCTCCATAAACCATGAAATTAGACATTCTTCCTGTATAGTGATTGTTAAAAAAACCTTACAGTTATTGTGACATTCTATGCCTTGAACATTTCAATTAATAGTGAATTAGTAGGAAGTTTTTATTCCTAAGTATGCATACAACTAAATACCAAATTACCTATGTGATATACATGCACATATAGAAAGTGTATGAGTGGGTCAAATAGATACATGAAGACACAGTGAACATATATATGATTAAATTATACACCCTGCCTTAAGAGAGATATACATATAAATGATGTAGTATCAAATATATTAATATATTATCAGATATGTTATTATACTGATACATTATCAAATATACAGTGTTAAACAGGTTGGTGATTGGTGCTTTTGCCTTGGTAGCCCCAAGTTTCAGCACACTTGAGAAGTCACTAGATTTCCATCATTATAATAAAATACCTGAGATATTCAACATATTAAGTTAAAAGGTTTATGTTAGCTCACACTTTGTCAGACTCTAGCCTATGACTGATTAACTCCACTTGGTGGGAGAATATGCCAGAGCAAAACTCACCAGGAAGCAAAGGCAAGAAAGAGGCGAGGGTGTCACAACCCTCTTCAGCAGGACATTCCCAATAACAGAAAGACCTGATACTTCCTACCTTGTCAAGGACCCACACCTCCCAACAATGCCACTCTAGAGACCAAGCCCTCACATGGCCTTTGGGGAACATTTCAGACTAAGCTATAGCAGATAGTGTATACTCAGCACTCTGAGAAAAGCCATACAGTAATCTACAAAACTATTCGAACTTTCTAGTTGGATGTGCCAGTGGTACCAGTTAAAAGACTATTAACTGATTCAGAGGAAAATATATTGCCTTGTACAATTTTAGGTGTTGAAAACACAGTGGTGAACAAAGCCCAGCCCTTTTAGGCTCATGGATATCTATTTCACTGTTTGATGAGCCCGACATGAATCTTCATAATCAGGATAATGTTCCCTCTCCCGAGCCTATACTTGGTATCACATTTTTAGCTGAAAGTTTGCCTTGCAAAACATGTGAAGAGACATCAAGCAATGTTCATACAGAGTGTGAAGTTTAAGGATATGGATAAATTAGCACATCTAGGGACTTGCAGACAAAAAGTGCTTCTTAATGTGCCTTTTAAAAAGCAACAGCACAGAAACAACTGCAAACAGATGCCAATAATCCCAAAATACCTCTTACCATGAATTTCCATTAATAACAACACTGTGATTATGGATAGATAGATACTTACTGTCTGTATGGGGTTATCAGACACATTTCTCATCATGTGAAACAGTCAGGTAGACGTTATCTCCATTATAAAGATCTATAGACTGGGGCTTTTGGTGTCTTTTCAAAGATAACATACTACATTTTATAACCCAGATAAGGACTCAGATCCTACAGCCATCAATCCACCTTGATTTCCTGGAAAACGTGGCATCGCTTTTTTCCTAGGCTTTCTGCTTTCATAGGAAATTATGATGCATGCAGATTTCACCTTCTAACATGTATTGATTTGATAGCTCCTTCTACAGCTTGATGCTGAGGATTCTAGAAGCAAAGTCCTGATCAAGAATATAAAGAATATGCTGAGTTACTGGAAGTCCTGGCATTTGGATTTGAACTAATGCCCAGACCCTGACCTTTTTTATTCATTAACAAAATAGGTGGCAGATTTCATAAGAATAGGAAAATGAATTGCAGAAACTGCTATCCTGGCTAAATTCTAAAGCCAGCAATCATATAATGGCAATTTTCAGATGGACAAAATTAATTCTTTAGAAAAATGAAATCAATATCTGGATAGGACTTTCTCTCCATCTCAAAACACTTAGATGTATAACTCTATTCACTCAGTGTAGTTACCGGGTTTGAGGGTGCTGGAGTCTCCTTCCATAGGTAGTTTATAGGTTCTTCCTGTCCTGAACAAAGACCTGGTCAACATAGGTGCAGAAGGTGGTGAGGTTAACTTTTACATTTATTATAGGTAGGAAAAGAAAGGTGCTCTGCAGAGTGAATTTAGGCCACCTGAAAGTAGGAAAGTACTCTACTGGATGAGAACAGATTACTGAACAGGAGAGAACACAGTGCTCCTAAGCTCAGTGGTGGCCTTTGGTTTCTCCCACTTCTCGGGCTTATTGAGAACCTGTTCAAGTTCCGTGAGAATTGAGGACAGCCCTCTGCCACCCACATGCAGTGCTTCGGGAACTGTTGTAGAACTTTGTAAGCATCAGGTCCTGCCCACTTTCCCCGCCACTTTGCCGCTCCCTGCACCCCTTCCTCAGTGTGGGCCCTAGATAGGGCAGTACTATACGTATGCAAAAAGACTACACAGAACTTTCCCCTGAAGTTTGGCAGAAGAAATAATGTTAAAGTGGAGAAGGCAGGCAACATGTGAGTTTCTGAGGACAGCTAAACCCACGAAGGCCTTTGGATTTCTAAGAGTGTTGCAAAATAAGAATCTATATTGATTTTTCTTTACAGTAACTTTTTATTCTAATATGATCATGTGGAATCATTTGGGTTTATGAATTTAACACGTTTAAACAAATGTGTATTGAATACATGTATAGCCTGGTTATTGTGAAGTTATGCCAATATCCCATGGCTTGACAGTTGAAATTTAGAAAATAAAACTCGTATGTAATATAATAAAATTGACCCACTCTTGATGGTTCTTTTCTGAAAGTGAAGTGCTCTACTTAAACCAAATGCCAGGAGAAAAAAACTCTCGTTCCTTCTACCAAGTCTTTTCACAGGGCAGGGTCTCAGAGGTTCCTAAAGTTGCAATGAGGACTTTAACTCATCCTGTTATAGAATAAGCTTGCAGATTTGCTGACTCTTGTGGGAAAGGACTTTTTAGGATGCATCACAAAGAGGCATGGGAAGGGTTTAACTGGCAGAGATTCTAGGGTGTGCTCAAGAGTGGAGTGTAGGCTCTCAGAGAAATGAGGTGCATTCCAATTTTGAACTCAGAATATTCATGTGTTTTTGGTGGTAGAAACCTGTGGAATTGTATAATCAAAGGTCTTGATCTTGGCCAGGTAGGTGGGAGAGGATGAACCACCCATAGTAATGTAATTGTTCCTCCATAGGGAAGACCCTAATTTATGGGTGAAACATGTGCTATGCACAGGTGAAAGAGGACCACTTACAAGTTTAAGGGAATGCCCAAACGTGTTTGTAGGTGAGAGAATTGTCTCTGCTTACTATGTTCTGTGAGGAGAGAACACAATAAATAAATAAACTGGCTTTGTGCCCTGGTGCTGCAGTTTTCATTTTTTAGTTTACGATTTACTTGGTTTCCTTTCTGCTTAGTTTTTACTTCTTCTACCTCAGTCTGCATGTATGCAGAAGCACCTTCAGTTTTAGAAAAGGACTTCACATGCCATTGATTGCTTTAACAAATACTTCCCTATTTTTTAAATGTTTTCATGATTTTTAATTTGTTTGTTTTCCACAAAAAGTCCTGTGTAGATTGAGGTGGTAGAATAATTCTCATTTTATAAGAACAGACTAAAAATCAGCAAGGATAAATATCAGACCTAAGGTCAAATTTGGCTCAATTCAGGTGTTTCTGTGCCAAACTCAGCTCTTATGTCTGTAGATAGTATTTCTGTTGGGGAAAACATTTTTCCTAACCCTCCAAATTAGGTACTATCACTACACCAAACATTTAAATTACCATTGGGAAAACCAATAGCTACAAAGCAGGAAAAAAGAGGCTATGACAACTCTGACTTCAACATTAATTGTATATCAAATAGTAAGATATAGATAAATAGGAGACACAAAACATTCATATGTGATGCACCACTCCTTACAGTGGTTGATTTCTGGTCTCGGTGGAAGCATCCTCATTTATAAATTAGTTTTCAGAGTATTTGGTCCTCTGATTGACTCCCTCTAGGAAGCTGGACCTTTGCATGGTTTTTAGATACTGATCCAGTATATTTTATGTTCTATGATTCTTACTTAAACCTGATGAAAAAGGCTCGAGGCAGGAGATTCAGGCACAGCAAAGCAGTTAGACAATGGGTGTGACCTGTCAGTCATGGAGATCCAGGACTTGTGCAGAACAGCTTCTCATCCCTGTACCTGGCACCAATCAGGGAATGCTGTCTTCGGTTCTTCTGTCCCAGTATCAAGCAGATTTTCAATAGGACATCGGGGAGTGAGGGATACAAAAGACAGCTTCCATTAACCCGTTGGTCACTGTAAGCTCTTTCAGGGTCTACTCTGCACTCTGCAGATTGTAGACCTTTTCCTATTTTAATTGTCCTATAGCGCACTGGCAGAGAATATTCTTTTCCTACTTTTAATAAATGTCAATGCTTGTTATCTTGTTTCCTGTCCAGTTCTTTGTTCAGGACAATAAGACCCTAGAAAGAATGTTTAGAAGCCTACAGCACTCCAGAACCCCAGGTACAGGCTCAGTGGTTCTAAGGATTTAGGACTATCTAGTCATACAAATGCAAACTATCTGAGGAGGACAGTTTGCTTATGATCCCTAGGAAATGGTGTTGGGGCAGCTATAGTTCAAATAAACTTGTCTGATTCAGTTTGATAAGCAGCCCTACTTGTAATTCAATATGCTTTTCCTTCCGGTATAAATCAGGGCAGAAGTATTTTAAAGCGAACTATGAAAGCAAACATTTATAAAATGTACTGAATTATACTAACTCTAACAATTCCTTAGATTTGTTTACACAGATCCAAAGAAGATATTAAGAAAAAGCAAAAACCAGTGAGTAAGGGAGATCTACTTCAGTTTAGAAGATGTTCCTCAATATGGCAGAAACAAATATTTTGAAGCAGAGGTAAAGACCAAGTTAAAGGCAAAATAATTTCTTGCTACTTTCCATGAAAACATATGCAGAGACTTTTATACCTAATTTAAGAAGAAATGGGTTATATTCTTTCAATTTCCTGAGATATGCTGAACATATCAAACAAATCCATTCCTCCTACTTAAAAAGTACTTAATTTCTATTCCACTTTTAATATATCTGCACATAGCTGACTCTTCTGTTTGAACTGAACATTGTTTTCTATAATTTCTTTTTAAATGTATTTTATTCTGAACAACATGTCAATTTTGTATTGTAAGGGTACAATGTTCACACCTTATGTAATACATGCTACAAATGAAAAAGTTGGTAGATTTAAAACTGAACAACAAGGAAAATATCTTTAAGATTATAGTTTACTGATTTTCTGATTAGAATTAACCTCATTAATATTTTCCTCAAATATAAGAACTATAAGATTTGTGCAATTTTGCTACTTTGGAATGTGTATGTTAATATCTGATGTTTTATATGGTGATTTCATGATTCTGGAATCCTGACACCTCATCTCAAATCATACACCAGACATTATAGGTTTTCTTTTGGGCATGAGTTTTTCAGTTGCTCCTTCTCACTGCTGGGGCTCAAGCTTCCTTTGTCTCCCTTACAGTGTTTCTAGTAGCTTTCTCTCTAGCTTCTGTACTCCGGAGATTACCTGACTCCAGTCCCTCCTCACATTGCTGCTGGTTTATCTTTTTCAAAGACAGTTGTGGACATATTGCAGCTCATCGGAAATCTTTATTAGGTCCTTTTCTTTTCATAGCAAGTCTAAACCTTTCAAAAGAATAAAAATAACAACAGCATCTAAGTGCTCTACCCAATCATGTAACAAATTTATAAGATGAGCTCTCTTATTATAGTGGGCACATTAGTTTTATTAACTTGTATTTTCTGGATGATTTGTGATGTTGACTGTTTTCTTGTGTGTATTTGCCATTCATATATCATATATTTGGTAAAATACTTTTTCAGTTTCTTTGATGGTTTGCTTTCTGTTGGCAAGTATCACTTCGGTGGTATAATGTTAAAAGTTTTACCTTTCATAAAATATCAGGAAAAGACAGGATACTTGCTACCACAAATCCAATATTGAATTGAAATAACTGGGTAGAACTTGCTCACTAACCAAACAAAACTAGGTTGGTTAGTTGGATATATGTATATCCTGGACATGTGATCAAGGCAAAAGAGGGGATGATGGGCTGCTGTAAGCTGTGTGATGCAGTCAGTTATGCATACGAGGAAAATGGAACACTGGATTCTTGCATCACATTCAACACGAACATCAACTCCAGATATGTTACAGATTTTAATTTGAAAGATAAAACCTTAAAACTTTTAGAAGAGGGGTCTGGAGGGATATAGCTCAGTGGAATAAGCTCCTGCTTGGCAAGTGCAAGGTCCTGAATTCAATCCCTGGTTCCACCCCCTCCTTAAAAAAAACTTTTAGGAGAAATTATCTTCATGGCTTTGATGCAGAGAAATATTTCAGAAGCAAACAAATGGTGCAAATTTCAAAATAAAAAATGATGACTATATTAATTCCATCAAAGTAAGACTAGTTCATTAAAAGGCATCATAAAAAATTAATTCACTTTGATTCCACATAAAAAAAGCCTGCCAGAAAAGAAGTAAAGGAAAATCAGCCTATTTCACTAATAATGTGGGTGTAAACATCTGATGTAAAACAGTAGCAAATTGAATTTACCAATATATTAAAAGGCAAATGATCACTATTACTACTTTTTTTTTTTTTTTTTTGGCTTTTTGAGACAAGGTCTCACTATGTAGTCCAGGCTGGGCTCAAACTTGCCAAGATCTTCCTGCCTCAGTCTCCCAAGGCTTCTACTACTTTTGTTAAAATATTTGGTGCAGTACCAGATAATAATTTAAAAAGGTAAAAGAATCTTAGGTACAAATGTTGAGATAGAAGAGGAAAATTCATAATTATTTATAGAGGATGTTACTGTAGTTTTGGACAGCCTAAATTAATCATTAAAATTCAATTAGAAGCAATGGGGGAAATTACTAATGTGTCTAATCTAACTGTAAAATAAAAACGATAGCTTTCTAGAACCATGTCACAAATGAAGTAATATAAAGAAAATATTCCACTTATAATATATGAACAAACAGAAAGTAGTTGGTCTCCATTTAACAGGAAATATGGAGGACCTATAAAAGATAGACAAAAATATTGAGATCATACAAATGAAAACTTCAATAAATGGAAAGCTGTAACTCAGTACTGAATAAGAAGATTCACTGTAGTAAAGATGTACATTTTCCTTACAGTAACTTAGAAGTTTAGCAGAAGCACAGTGATAACCCTCATTAACTTTGGATTAAATTTGGAAGGTCTAATTTTTAAAAAATGCTTTATATATTATGGATGTTAGCCTTTTGTCTGAGGAAGAGCTGGCAATTTATTTTTCCCACTCTGTGGGTTGTCTCTTTATTCTGTCGGTGGTTTCTTTTGCTAGGCAAAAGTTCTTTAGTAAGATGAGATCCTATTTGTTTATTCTTTGTATTATTTCCTGGATAATCAGGGTTTGTTTTTCATAAAATCTTTGCCTACACTCGTATCTTCAAGAGTTCTAACTGTTTTATCTCCCAAGAGGTTTGGGGTTTCTGTTTTAACATTTACATATCTGATCCCTTTCAATTTTAATTTAGTGCATGGTGAGAAATATTGGTCTAGGTTTAATCTTTAGCATGTAGAAAGTCACTTTTTCAGCACCATTTATGAAGGAGGCTTTCTTCCAATACACCTTGAGACTTAAGTGAAATAAATTGGACATACATGTTGAAATATTGCATTGTTTCTCTGTTGTGAGAAACCAAAATAAATAAGGACCAATATGTGTAGTAGATATTGGGAAATGGGAATAAAATGTTCGAACAGGACAGAAAACAAGTGTCTTGGTTACTTTTCTCTCACTGCTGAGACAAAACACCAGGCACCCAAAATTAAGGAAAGAAAGGTTTATTTAGCTCACAGTTTGTGGAGATTTCAGTTCATACTTGGCTGGCTCCAAGGCGGAGTGGCACATGGGAGAGGGCAACAGCTCATGGGGGGGGGGCAGAAAAAGCAGCAGGAGCAAAAAAGGAGGAGCAGAGGGGAGCAAGCTGCCTTCCCTTCTTTACATATGCAAACTCCGCCCAGGGCGGGTGTAGCGCTCAGACCCATAGTCCCACCATTGGACCATGGACCAATCATGAACTCTAGAAGCCCGCCCCATGACTGCATCAGGCTTTGGGGGGACTTCCAGACACAGGCCATAACAAGTGAGGGGAGAGGGGGGAAAAGAAGAAAAGGAAGAGAAAAAAATGAGAAAGGAAGGAAAAAATGGAAACAAAACTTTTGAAAATAAGGAAAGGATGAGGGGTTTGAAGAGAGGGGAGGGAAAGGGTAAAAAAGAATCAAGGAAAGGAAAAAATACAAGACAGTTGTACTACTAGTTTCTCTTGGTTCATTGAAAAGAAAGTTTTGTGCTAATGTCATTTGGAGAAAATTTTATGCTCCACTTTAGTAACTACTTTAAAGATAACAACATACAATGTATTAACTACTGTTATTCTCCTAGCATTTTGCTATGAAAGTTTGTTTTACTTTTTTCCATAAAATAAAAAATGAATCCAGATATATCCTGTAGAAGTACAAATTCCCTTTCATGAATGTGATTATTATGTATATCTAAAATGTATCAAAAATAAATTAAAAACAGATAAAACTCTTTTGGATTACTTTTGAAGCTAGTCCACCTAGGTCTGAAATCGAGCAGAATTACTAAAGAAGAAAATATAAATTTTAATGACAATGTCCCTTAATTTGTGTTTCTTTTGAATTAATTTTCTTTTACAACTAACTCGAAAGCATTAAAACATAGTATTCAATATTTTGCTACTTTTAAAAAACGGACTTTGTTCTTTTTAAACAGAGCCAAGTGCATAGGAAAATAGAAGGGAAATATGTAAAGATGTTCCTCTGTGCCCACATGCGCAGCCTCCTCCACTCTTAATCTCTTCTAATGGATGATGGACACATTGTTCTTCCATGGAGTCTATAATTTATATTAATTATAAATAATTAATACTGGATGTTGTACATTCTACAAGCTTGAACAATTGCATAGCAACATGCATCTACCATTACGGTACCATACAGAAGAGTTTCACTGCTCTAACATTTTCTACTCTGTGCTTATTCATATTTTTGTTCCCTTAGAAAAATAAGATTGTAAAATGGAAAATAAAAACTTAGAAAGCAACGCTAACTCTGTCATAACACTATACTTTCTGTCCTAGCGTAGCTCACAGACCGAGGTAACCATCTGGAATAGCTATGCAAAATCACGTAGAGTCTGACACAACTAGAATTTAAATTGATTGACATTGATGGGGAAACACAGATTTTTTTAAAACTCATTTTTAGTCTGAAATGAGTTGGGATTTGCTAACAATTTTATTTTACATATTTCTTTTTATTAGTACATTTGCAATACATAATGATTACATTTATTACAGTTATTGACAATTTTCATATTGAAGTTAAACCTGTTCTTTACCCTGAATTCTCTAAAACAAGTCTGTAAAAATACTAAATAAAAATGGAAAAATGTATTTTTATATTAATGGAACAAGAATGCCTTTTTCTTTTTAAACAAAACTTAAATCCCACTACTTTATTATTTTTTTCTTAAAGAGAGTAGTAAAAGAAAAAAATAGAAACAATAGCCGCATACCAACATCAAAAGCATAAACAAAACAAAGCAAGCACATTAAACGTGACACAGGGTTTCACAACAAAATGAGAAATTAACAGTGGTTGCTATATTGCCTATTGTTATCTTCAAATATGTTGCTCAGATTATCAGGTGTAAGAATGGCAGGTTGTTCAAACCAAAAACCCACTACTTTAAAGAATAAAATAACAATGAAATAAAGTTAAAAATAAATTTGTGGAACAAATAAAAGGAAACCAAGTAAAACTGGGAAATATATTTGTACCTAAGACATAGTATTTTTAAGTTTGTATTTCCTAGTATATAAATAATTCCTACAACCTTTTTTTTTTTTTTTGCGGTACTGGGGATTGAACTCAGGACCTTGTGCTTGCCAGGCAGGCACTTATTCCACTGAGCTATATCCCCAGCCCTACAACCTATTTTTAAAATAGGTAGAAAACAGTTCACAGAAAGTAGTACAGATAACATAAAGTATTAGCTTGGTTTCACTCATAATACATTTAGGAGATGTCTTGTACCTCAGCTTTGTGAGGATCAGAGATTTTATACACAGTTGATAAAGACTGGAACAATATTCATTTCATACATTCTTTAGTTATACAATAAATGAATGAAGCTTTTCAAGAACAACTTAGTACTAACCAAAATCTATCTGTCTATCTATCTATCTACCTATCCATCATCTACCTGTCATCTATCATCTGTCTGTTGGTGCTGTTTAATGAATACACTTATAACGTGGTGGCATATATATGTATTGTATCTTAGTTTTTTTTACTTCCCTGCCCATCTCCTCTCTTCCTGCTCCTTCCATTCCTAGATGTCCTTCTTTTGATGAGAGAATTCCATTTGTAACCACCTAATGTATAGACGTGTCTTTGTGTCTTCCTTAGGATGTATGCTTTAAGTTAGCAATATTTTCATAATAAAGAAATAAGGGGTACAGTGTGAATGTTGATAGATGGCTGGTTAGACGAATATAGTAGACAGATGAGCTAGATCAGTACCCTAATAATGAAAAATATGCATGAGGAAAATAATATACCAAATAAGATATTAATCTATCCTTTATATCAAGCTGATATGTACACTCAACTTTCTTTTTTTCCTGAGAATAGTATATAGAAGACTTTAGAACCAGTGATCAAATCTATAGGAGAAAAGAAATTATAGGTGGAGAAATTGTTCACTTTTTATAGCATATTTAGTATTTTCAACTTTAAAAAATCCATATTAATGTAATACTAAGCTCGTTCAATGAAATATGTATTGTGAAGGATATTGCAGAAAAATAAGAAGGGAAAGGACTTGGGGATCTCTTTGATGAACTTTCAATACATGAATACAGGCCTGAGCTTCTTGGGTGTTTGCTTCAGTACAAGCTGACCACGTTATGGAAATCTCTCTTTCGATTCGTGCATCTTAGTCCTGCTTATAGCACCATATTCTGCATCATCTGCGCTCCTTTCCTAAGACTGTCTGTCTTTCTGATGACACCTTTCCACTGTCAGTACTTCCTCTCGCTGCCTTCTCCACCCAACCGATTTCCTGAGCCTCACTAGTCTGTACCTTAATCGGAATATGTCTCCCCAGTATCATAAGTTAAGGGTATTTAGAGGTAGGGTCTTTGGGAGGTAAGTATATTAGATGAGGTCAAGTGGGGGCCCATGAGGGCATCAGTGGTTTTCTAAGAGGAAGAGAGACCTGAGTTAGTGTGTTTGCTCAGACTCACCACGTGCTGCTCTCCACCATGTGATGATGCTGCCAGCAGGCCCTCATTCAATGCCAATCAGGTGTCACTCTTGGACTGTGCAGCCTCCACAGTCATGAACTAAATAAATTTTTATTCCTTATAATTTACTTATTCTAAGATATTTTATTGTAACAATAGAGGGTGAACAAAGACATGTGCTTTCTTAGACTCCTGACTACTTTCCCAGGTCTTGACCCTGTGTCTCCTCGCTCCTCACTTGGTTTGCAGTGAAATATTTGCTTCTGTGTGTTTTCCCTCTGTCTCCGACTCTCTGGGGCTCACTTATCCCTCAGCATCTTCTTCCTGGGCATAGATGTTGCTTCCCTAGAGGTAAAGGCTCAACCTGAGGAATGAAAGGGGACTTTGGGTAAAGACAACCAAAGTAGGAAATGAAGAGGCACTGTTAGCAAGTAGTAGAAGGGACTTGTGAAAACGGAGGAGAGAGTTACTCTTCAGGATGTAGACTCTCTTCCTTGATCCCAGGACAACTGCTTGGGTAGTTTCCTTCATTCATCCTGCACTTTACTGAAATATAGAGGGTGCACTATAGCTCCCTTAAGAGGCGAGGACAGGGCACGTGGAAAAGAATGAAAGTCTGGGGAAAAGAAATGTAGCAGCCTCTGAGGTAGGGGACAGGGAGGGGAGGGCTGGGCAAAGACTCCCTGTAGATGAGAGGCTTTCTGAAGAAGGAACAACTAAGATTGGCCCACAGAGTATAGAGCTGAGAGAGAAAGGCTGCTTCTTCTCAGAAGCCAGCAGGGAGAAGAATCATCCCCAATTGCCTATTCCTTCCTTCCACTAACAGATACCATTATCAACCTGGATTCCATTAGTGGCTTGTGCAAAAGAAAAGGAGAACTGTCCTGCATAATCTCCTGTTTCTTTGCAATGGACTGTAAATGGCCATATCAACTTGTCCTTTGAACATTAAGTTTATAGAAAGGGGTTGTAGAATCTGTTACTACTTTTCCCTTGTAATCCATGATAACCCCTAAGAAAGAACATCATTTTTTTAACTTTAAATCACAGGTGTTTATTTACTTCAAAGTTTCAGATTAGAAGACTTAATCAGAATCAAAGATAGGCTGTGTGCAGCACTGATTTCTAGTGAACAGAACAGGTGGGTTCTGCGCAAGTCCCTGGGGTTTGGATGCTTCCGCCCTCCCCCACGGAGTGTGATGTGGAGGGCATTGCTTCCAGTGCCTGAGGGGAAGCCCTGGCGCCTAGATATGGGAAGGCAAGGCTCAGGGCTGCTGCTGCCAGCCTCACAGCCACAGCAGGTATCCCCAAACCCCTATGTCCTGAGGCCCCTGTGGGCCCAGCATGGTGACAGGAGGGCGCTCACTCTGAGAACAAGGATGTCATCAGTTTGGTCCATCAACACCACTGTGTGGCCAGTGGCTGCAGCAACCTGCATGATGGAGACACCAAGCACCACTGCCGATGGCTGGCACGTCCTTGACGAGGATCTTCACAGAGGCCCGGGGTGGTGAGAGTGTAGTGTGGAGGTGGCTGCCCTAGCTGAGATGGGTGGAGAGGGACGAAGCCAGCCGGCTTCTTCCTGCTGAGGTCAAGAATCAACATTATTCTTGAATTTGAACTCTTTGCTCTCATAACACAATTAACAAATACCCTTGTCCTTTATGACACCAAAATCAAAGGTAACACAAATAAAGTAGATGAACTGGAAACATCAACATTAACTTCTGCAGACCAGAGGATTCGATGAACAGAGTGAAAATGCCATCTGTGGAATAAAAGAAAATAGTTTCAAATAATGTGTAATAAGATGTCGATATCCAGAATACAAAATAAGTTCTACAACTTAACAACAAACAACCAAATTGAAAAGTAACAAAGAACATGAATAGACATTTCTCCAAAGAAGATCTACGAATAGCTAACAAGCACATATTCAACACAATTCTTAGGGAAATACAAGTCAAAACCACAAGAAGATGCAAACTTGTATATGTGAGGATGGCTGCTATTAAAAAATAAACTATCCCTTGTCTCATCTGTTCTTTGTTTTTGAACAGACGAGGGAAAGGAGAAAAGAGAGACAAAAATGTATGTATGTATATATGAATATACATATATGCAGGAGGGCTAACATGGTTCTACTATTGTATTATATCACTTAATGCTAAGGAATAATTGATGACGGGTTATTTGATCAATATTGTATGTCTGTATGTGTTATCCTGAACACACACTTCGAAGATATCAATATGCAAAGCAGCAACTATTGGTGGTT
>PVLD010009589.1:0-76171 GCA_004027595.1 Dinomys branickii
TGCATGTCTGTATATGGGTCCATACATCTACAATTCGAAGATATCAATGGATAAAGCAACAACTACTGTTGAGACCATATCACCTTGTCTATAGATTAGTTGTGATTGTACTATTTTCTATGATAATGGGTGTCTGTTTGTCAATATGTTTTTGTACTTTTATGTTTCTAAAATAAAAAAATAAATAAATAAATAAAAACTAAAAAAAAAAAAAAAAAAGAAATTTTGTTTTAGGCGATAGCATCATGTATCCATTCAACTTCAGTATATTTAGCGGTGTGTATCTCAAAATTGATGTGCGCAGTTTTATACTACTTAAAGCAGGAGCCTAACATATCAGAAAATGCACTGTGAGCATTTGGAAACAGGGCATTTCTAAAGCCATATTCCACTATGTTCTCCTTTGGAAGTGGAGGGTCTTCTCTAGAAAGAAATATACATATACTTAATACAAAGTATTTCTGACCTTATGTTTATACAGAACCATTTGTCAGCCATGATCACAACAGTATTAAGGAAAGTATCTTCTCCTTTATGGAAATCAGAGAGAGTGAGGTTCAGAAAGGTTTTGCTGTGGTTGCCAAAGCACATGGTGGGCCGTGATCCAGCTCTTCTGTCAAGTCAGGGTTCTGAACTGCAGGTGACAAGGTAGGGCCTTCTTCAAGTGAGAAAAGACACCTTCCTCCCATGTCCCAAAGACAGGAAGCAGACAAGAAATACCACGTTACAGACCTCAAAAGAAATGCAAATGGCTTCCTTTTTGGTCAGTTGATTCTGTCAGTCTTTCTCTCACTTCTCTGCACGACCACTGTTTAGGTTTTATAGGCTGTGCATCCAGCTAAGTGCTCAGGGGGTGAAAAGAGTGGTGGAATGGTGGGCTACAGGCAGGGTCCCCTGGAGGAAAGGGGTAGATGTCCTAGAAGGGCTGGCAGAGGTCCAGGTCAGGAGTGCACGGCATGGACAGCTCAAGATGATCTGGCCTCCGGATCCATGAGACAAGCTCCTGGGTGCCCAGGGACCCATCTCCACACCGAGTCTGACCAAGGTGTTTTGTTATTCATGTCCAGACTGAACAGTCCCTGGAAGCAGGTATGTGTATCTGCTGCTCAGTGCCCAGTGCTCACCTTACTGTCTAATGAGTGCTCTGCACACAATTGGCAGTGCTAGGGTTCCTGTCACCATAAGGAAGCCAGCTGCACTTTCTACTCTGTTCAAGATGTCTGTGGCTCTTACCTGCATAGAAATGCAGGCTGTGTTCATGATGTAGGTGATTACTTGCTTTTGTATGTGTCCGTTTCATTGAATTCAATGACCCAATGGGGTTATCTTGTACTGTAAAAGCACATACAGCCACTCATGGAGGGAGAAAGGCTTGGTTAGGTGTTTGCAAGTATCACACCTAGAACCTCATGAAAACTGTTTTATTCTGTCACCTCTATCTCCATGGTGTGACCTTGCTATTGGTCTCATTAATGTCTTGTATAAATGTGTATGTGTTATGTGTTTCAATTGGAGACCAAAGGGCTGGCTAACATAACACGGCTGTTTTTAATCCTCTGATTATCAGAGAAGACTCATAGGATTCATCCATCTACAAAACTGTGGCCACACAGAATTGGAAAGAATGTTAAAATGTGCGTTTAAATGATGTTTTATGTCACTGATGAGTTTTAAGGTTCAAAGTTAGGGCAAACCCTCATGGACCCAGGAGTTTTATGTTGAGGGAGGTCCATTGTCAAAGTTGAAGGCTATTGCTCTAGGGTTCCTGTGTCATCCTGAGCAGGTCATTTACCTTTTCGTAAATTGGGTTAATGGCAAGAAGCAGATCACCAGGTTGATCATAGGTTGAGGTTCTGCAGAGAAACTCCTTAGGGGTCATGTCCTGGAGCACAGTGCATGCTCGATGAGTGGTAATTACTTACAGACCTCAGTGATTTGACACATTACTAGTGAACCCACTCAGCCAGGTGCTGATAAAGTAGGGACACAGGCTCAGTCACGTGAGGTGACAGTGGGGGCATGACTGGGACTCTTGCTGTGACACACAGGAGTTTAAAGTCCTGTGATGCCACTTAACAGATGTTTGGCTTTGGGTAAACCATCCCACCTCTGTGTGCCTCAGAATCCTCAACCAAAAATGGTGACCATTTAGCTACATACCTCACAGGTGGCAACTCCCTGCTGTAATTAAAGTAGTGCTTTTGGCACAGTGACTGATGCCAGCTGCTGCTCCAAGTGTACAAACTTGGGTAAGCGAGTCAGTCCCTTCCTGTGCCTCATTTGAAAATGAGGATGTGAAGGTTCACTGCAGAGAGGTCAGCACCGAGCTGGGCTCCTAGCACCATGCAGAGCACCTTTTACAGGAATCACTCACCTACACCTGGGTTCCTAAATATTCCAGTTGCCAGATTTCAGCAAAAGCCATACTCCACATACGTCACATAAGACAACCCATGAAAGGCACTCCAGAGTACACTCACATCTATGGGAAGGAGGCATGTGCCGGGACCTGGGACCCATCCCAAGGATTTGGCATTCAGTTTGGGTGTCTGCTCTGTCTCAGGCCCTGTGCTTAATGCTACACATGCACAGATTTATCCTGTGTTCATGGTGAGAAGACCCATGGTGAGACAGGTAGGGATCTTTTTGTGTCTTGGCAGGACCTAAAAGCCCAAGAAGCTAAGCAGCTTCCTGCAAGGTACACAGATTATAAAGTAGAGATGGGCTTTAAAGCAGGACTACTAGATTTGAAAGATGGTGTTCCAATCACTAGGCTTCATGGTTGGCAGTGCCTTTTTCTGACCTGAGCCAGGAAGCCTGGTGGGGGTGGGGGTGGTTAATAACTGATATCCTGACCCCTGGGTGTGAGGATGTCATGGAAAGGAGCAGTCATCAGCAGTGTGGAGCAGTGGGCCCCAGACAAGGAACTGATGCTCCACTGAGAAAAAGATTCTCACCAATGGAGGACATCTTCCTGTGTGTGCCATGGCAAGGGTGTGGGCTCTGCCACGTGCACCAGTGGTCAAGTCTCCCAACTCCTCCATGGTCTCACCCGAGTCACGGCATTGCGGTTCATAAGTAGAGTGAAGAAAACACGAATATTGGACCCTCTCTGCCCTGTCCTACCTCCTTCGCGGCAGAGCAGTAAGCAGAGGGAAATCTAATGTTCCTATCAATTGGTTTCTTACTAAGCTGTCTCATCCCTTGATCATATTTCAGTGTTTGTCCTCTAAACCTCCTACAGGCACTCTGTGAAGCTGTGTCAGAACACAACTTGAAATAGTTACGAGTAGGACTAAGATGGGCCAGTCATTGGTTAAAACAGAAAACAAGGAACAGCATGCATTTTTTGATGCTTTTGAATCTTAAAGAGAAGTAGGAACCCAGAGAGCAAAGTTTGAAAAAAAAAGCTTATTGAATATAATGTCCCAAACTCTTTCTGCACCTCTTAAGATAGTGAAATTTCCTAACTATCCTTAAATGACACAAAGGTCAGGTAAGAAAGCAATGAACACAAGCCAAAAAAAAAAAAAAAAAACAAAAAACAAAAAACAAGCTAAAGGTGATTCATTATAAAGAGAATGACTTTTGTGCATTTGCACCTCAAAATCTTGGTGTTGCCTAAACAATAGTTAGACATTGTTTTTCTGTTCTTGGCTTTTCTATCCAAATAAATGGCAGTTTGTGTGCCTCTTCGATCAAAACTATTTTTGGCTTCCACATAGCCAGCCAGTTCAGCTTGTGATTTACAGACCATGTGGTGAGACATTTGTTGAAATGACTATGATAGGATCCTGGAAATAAATGCTGCAAATAGTAAACCATGATCTTAGCAGTACGCACACACTCTCTCACTCACTCTCTCTCTCTCTCTCTCTCAGCTAAGAAGATCCTAGTCAAACTACTACTAAATGTTCAAAGAACAAGCAATTTTTTCTTTTATTTTCCTATAATAGTAATCACTTGGCTTATCCATCATCAATATGACAGATCTTCTCCAAAACCACCACCTTCTTAGAAGTCATTTTAAAGAGTTGCACATAAGGGATAAACAAAAAATATGGCCAGAATTTGAAAGGTTCCTCAAAGACTAAAGCCATGGTAGAAAGAATCCCACCTTTTGCTTCTCAGAATGAATTAATG
This sequence comes from Dinomys branickii, assembly GCA_004027595.1. Taxonomy (NCBI): domain Eukaryota; kingdom Metazoa; phylum Chordata; class Mammalia; order Rodentia; family Dinomyidae; genus Dinomys; species Dinomys branickii. The sequence goes on from PVLD010009589.1 coordinate 4,144, forward strand.
ACATCTAACACGTTTCAGTTTTATTTTCTGTGCACTGTGCATGGGCACTTTACATGCAGTTATTCATTATATACTTGGCCTGAGAGCTGTTGAGAGTGACCATGTGTCTAGTGGTTAGCAAAGCCAGAAATAGGAGCTGTCCCCAGGGAGGTGACAGTCTGGTAAAGACGACGGATACTGATAATCGCACTGTGGAGGGAAGGGGCACCAGCCTGCAGGGACCAAGAGGCGGGCAGCCAGAGGGATCCTCCACAAGGAAGAGATGTACAGCACAAACAGGCAGAATGAGCACGAGGCAAGGGGGAGGAAGAGAGTATTTCAGACAAAGGCATGTCCAGAGGTCTTGTGGCTGGAGAAAACCTGGTGCCCACAAGGGAACCTGCACATGTGCATGAGAGTCACACGCACGAGGGTCAGGATGAGTGGGGTGTCTCACTGAGAGTGAAGGGGGTACGCAGGTGCAGATCACTGACCCTTGGAGGCTACAGATAAGGGTTCATTTTTAAAAAAAGATTGTATTGTACATATTTAGGGCATGAAAGTGGGTGATTATATGTACAAAATGATTAGTACAGTCAAACAAATTAAAGTAGCCATCATCAAATACAGTTCCCTCTCATTTGTTTCCATTTTTAAATTAACTACAGTTAATATTGTAAGTGGAAATTTGCTAAGAGAATAGAGCTTAGGTACTGTTACATACACACATGCACACACACACGCACACGCACACAAAATGAGACTTTGTGAGATACAAGGAGGGTGGAGAGCTGGCTGGACCTGGCAGACACATGTTCAGGTGTGTACCTTCCTAGAAATAGGATGTGCCGCTTGGCTGGTGGGGGCTGACATGGTCTGGAGCTGTCTGAACAGAGAGAGACTCGGCCAGTGGTGTCCTCCCCACTGGGCACATTCCATTTTCATAGGTAGTTGAGACTGGAGAGGGTCAGTTCTGTGCCTAAGGGTTCTTAACTATTAAGCTGCTGTTTGAGGAATTTGAACTCAGTCTCTGAACTCCAGACACAGCTTCTCTGATACATTAGAACACTTGCTAATATATGAGCATCAAGGCAAAATAAATGCAAACTTCAAATTTCACAAACATGAAACGAACAACTCCCGAGGTTTGGACTCTCTGCTCTGCTGGTACACAGCCGTGTGACCGCAGCAGTCGCTGTTTCATGGAGGAGTCCCCCTGGGTACCTGCGCACCGGGGAACATCACGCTCCCACCTGGTCTTTTGTTGTTGTTCTGTGGTTTGAAGTACAGGAGATTGAACCTAGGACCTTTGCACTGAGCTACTTCCACAATCACCTCCTGTATAAAAGTTAATTTTGAGACAGGGTGTCATGCTAAGCCACTAAATTGCCCAAGCTGAGGCTAACATGTGATCCTCCTGCCTCAGCCTCCCACAGTGCTAGAGTCAGAGGCATGCCTTGTCCACCTGCTCTTGTTGCCCCTGGAATTGTACACTTTTGCCCATGCTGAGATTAGACAGTTTATTCTGCTGATTGATTGCAAGGGCCAGAAAGTCTTGAATTACACCTTTTGGCTCAACTGGACATATATTCCATGCAATCCCAAGACACTTTGTTGTTCACATGAACTGTTTCACATCATTAGTGTTTTAGAGTCATATTTTAAAAATCCAAACCACATATGCTGTGAACGCCCTACATTTGGAGCTTTAATTTTTGGTGTACGTCAGCGGTTCAAAGTGATATTATCACATGGTAATTTTCAGCATCTGCATTTTGAAGATTTTAGTAACTTCTTCCATCTCCTTTCTCCCCTCGAGGAAGACTATAGGACTGAAGCCTACAGTGAGTAGAAAGACCCTTGCTGCACAGGCTTTCTCAGAGCGATGGACCGAATTCTACTCACGGCAATACACAGGGTGATCAAAACATGGTGAGTCTTAAATTTAAAAAAACATGTTGCAGTAAAGGTGCATTGCCAAGAGCGATGGGATAAGTGTGTCTGGAGCGTGTGGGGGTGCCAATGTGTCTTTGCCTACAAAAAACTTTTAAATTTAAATATTCACTGTATTTTTGATCATCTCTTGCTGATCAAACATTTCCAGAAATTCCTGACAAATAGAAGCACGTCCTCTTCTACCGTATTCACTAGATCTGGCATTGTGTGACTTCTGGCTCCTTCCCAAAGTCAAACTGACCACAAAAGATAACCATTTTGAATCAGTTGAGGACATTGAGGCAGCCACAATAGCACAACTAATGACGCTTATGAAAGAGGCTTCTTTTTGCCTCAGAAAGTAGCAACAGTGAAACGAGTGTGTCTGAGGTGACAGGTGGCGATGTTTATTTAGGGACACTCTGAGGGGCTTTGGGCGGGGTCATTGCTTATCTGGCTGACATATGAAGTTAAAGCACCAAACTTAGTTTGTGCTTGTCCTGAAACCTGAAAAAATTCTGTATTTTTAATTAAAAAGTATAGTTCATTTTGGTGGGGGAAATTTAGGCTAGGGGAAAAATATTTGCTTATTCTCTGCTGTGCTAAGATACTGTTTCTAAAAAAACGTCTAAAGGAAAAAAGTCCTCTATCCTATCAGCTCAAAATCCATTTGTAACATGCGTGACTATTCATTTAGGAAGGCACACAATGATAAACCTGGATGTATCTTGACTGCATTGCAAATATATTCATAGTTTGCTGAGACCTTTCCTTGAGACCAGATACAACTTTTATCAATAGAATGTATACATATTTCAGTGGTGACAACTTAGAATTTAATCACCCAATGGTCACCATGAGAAATTAATGCACACTTCTGGAAAATACTGGCTTTGCAACAACAACCAGAGACTGAATGGGAATGGCTGAGGCTGGAGACATCACTGGGGAAGATTTAGAACCATGATGAATCAAAAATAAACTTAAGTGCATACTTCTTTCTCAAAGATTTATACATGTGGCTTACAAATGGCACAAAAAGAATAATGATGACATCCTAAGATATTTATCACTGGTAAAATAGGAAATCAAATGACTTGCTCGCTGGACTTCACAGATGTGAAGGGTTTTAAAGTATGACTGTATTATAATAATTGATCCTTGCATTTTTGTGATTAAATTTTGGAAAATGAGAATGGTGAAATAATTCCTTATTTTAGCAGCTAAGAACATCTGGCTTACAGTGACAGGTTTGTTGAAGTAAGCTGAAATTAAGGAAGAAAGACCATAAAGGGAAGCATGGCTAAAAACAACAGAACTTCTTCATATGTGCGCCGGCTGAGAAATGCTGGAAACCAAATGATAGAATAGTACACACCTCTCTAAGGAAACTGCAGGCCCTTTCTTGGTCTCACTTTCCTCACCTATCAATTGAAGAATTTCCCTGGGTGACTTTTCGTGCGGCAGGAGCCTCATCAGCCTCGCACCTAAGGCCCGCCTGGATTATCCAGATGTCCACACCTCACTGCCTGTGAATCTTCACAGCCTTTCTAGATGCAATCACACAGCCCCCTACCACAACAATCCCGTCACAACCCGGAAGTTGGACCTGAACCCCAAACCTTTCCTCACCCTATGGAGACTCAGTTAAAACTTCCTAACCTCACTTTCTAGTTCTCAGATTTAGTTACACGGTAGCATCACCCATCTCCCCAATGCTCAGGCCCAGCAGAGGATGCAGACAAGACGGACAACTCGTGTATGGCTTAGGTCACTAACCTTGGTACGTTCCCGAGAAGGGTGCAATGGAATAATTCTGGGGGGCTGACCAGAATCTCTCCTCTATGGTCAGATTATTGAAGACCTTTAGCAGTAAAGCTAAAAAGGGTTGCTCTAGTGAAAAGAAGGAGAATGTAGCAGTTCACAGGGGTCAGGAGGTAGTGTGTGGACTCAATGCCTATAACAGAAAAACCTGCAGCATTCTCTAAGATGATTTATTAGACACTGTAGGAAGAAATCATCTGGGAAAGAATTAATGAACCAAACAAAACACTTGATAATGCAATTAGAGTCTGAGGAAAGTGTAGGGGTTTATGAGAGGTGCGGGAGTGTGCATACGTGAGCTTGATTGTGCCTAACCTGAGGCTGGGAAACAACGTAACAAATGTTTTAAAGAGTAATCAGAAGGCAGAGGAGGATGGTGGGAACGACATTTATAGTTCGGATGCCCCTGGATAGTTAGCCACTGTGCCCAGCTGGGAGGAAACGCGCTCGCAGCTTCATTGCAGCAAAGTGCAGCTGGATCTGCAAGAAGCGGTGAGATTGCTGATGGCAAAAGTACGCATCCCTGCCGCTAGGAATGGCGGAGAGCAGCTGTGGGAGTGCGCAGTGTGTTGCTTCGGGTAGCAGTAAAATTTCCCCCTGCTTTTGCTTGGGTCTGGGGTTTTTCCTTTAAGTCTTTTTTTTTAGTTGAGTTTGAAACCAATGGTATATAAAACTCTTCGCACTTTCCCTGGGCTTCACTGCATCCCATGGGTGAGCTCATCGTAAAGTGGGTTCTGAATGGTGCCATCTGCAGTGTCCAGGGTAAATTTCTGGCCAAGTTACTTGTCCTAACTGCTGTCCTGTGCTTTGTAGACAAATTATATCTGAGTATGACATGGGCTAGCTTTTATTTATGTGAATGTGTAAGTCTAAATATACATGCATTTTACATTTGGAACTGGAAAACACATGTTCCTTTTATTAGTTTGTAGAGGATGTGGTTAATATTTTCATTGCCTTTCCTAAATATTTTTTCCTTTAAATATATACTGTAGCGTCTATACCACTATCTACATAGCACTTTTAGGCTTTCCTAAGTGTTTTCATGTGATCCAGCTGGACGGGTATTTGTCAAACTTGGATCACCCCTCTGGACACAGGGCAACACACAAGACATATACACATTACAGTATTAGTAATGAATGCTTTCCTTCAAAATCCAGCAGCCCTCCTGCCCTGGGGCGTCAGCCTGGCTGTTGCATCCTGGCCCATGTTCCCATGGCTTGGCAAGCCCAGCTTGGTCACCACAACTGGGTCGCAATATCTTTGTGGTACCACTAGTGCCTGCTACTGGCCACCCACACTGGTACTTTTTTATTCACATGATAACATGGTGAATGTCTCCATCTCTAGGTAGAAAGCACCATGAGGACCAAGATATTGGTAGTTTGACTACCACTGCAGTATGGCCAGTGGCTGTCTCCATTTGGCATACAGGAGGAATCCAATGAAGAACATAAACAAATGCCTGAATCAGGGCATTTCTCCAGTTGTACCGTGTATTTCCACCTCTGCATATTTAAGTTTTGGCCTTTTATACTTCCCCTGAAAGCTCTATTTTCCTCAGTTTAAAAGAAATGACTCAGCACCAACGATATCCAAGGATGGCCGTACAGACTGGCCTTTCTGGATCCGTATCTGTCTTTTTACCTGCCCCCCAGACACCTTCAGTTCATAATTTTGGAAGCTTTGTTGCCTCCACCTCTCCCAGAAACATACAGGTCCCAGTTCTAGCACACTCACACATGTGTACATATGTGCACTAGAGTTCATTTGGACATTCCCAACACGCTAGGACAGTGGTGGCAAACCTATGGCATGTGTCCTGTGTTTAACTTTTAAGACAAAAAGATGTTAAGGTATGACTTGTTTGTTTCTAACTTAAAACCTGTAAAAAATTCAGGTTTAATTGCAATGTTGCCATTCTGCGATAAGTAAGTGGGTTTTGGCTTGCAGTTTGGCACCTAGTCTCTGACAAGTTTTGCCTTCTAGGAAGAAGAGCATATTTCAGTTCTTTAGAGGCTGCAGTTTAGAGACCTTTCCATAAGCACAGGAAGACCCCAAGTCTCCCCCTTTCAGGAGGGAGGCTCTGAGGGAAGGAGGCCTTCTGAACTAGCCCGTGAACATTGCGCAAGAGGCTTTTTGGTCTCCCTCTAAGCATATGGGTTGGAGTATACTGTCAGCACTCATTAAATACTGCCCTTAGGACAACCAGGTGTTTCTAGACTGAGATTATTTGCAAATGAAATCCCTTTCTTGCTTTAAGATAAACACAAGATGAATCTTCACTTGGAGTGAGGGTTCACAATGACACCTCAACTTAACTTTCAAATCTGTGAAACTGCTTCCAACAGACAGGAACACTGAGCAGCATTTCCTGCTTGGGTCTTTGTGTGATGCTTTTATAACAGAACCAACTACATACCAGGGAGCCTTTACACTAGAGTCCTATTTAATTTCGTATCCCATCTCTCTCTAGACTAAGCCCCTGGATGGCAGAGACTTTCCTTTCCACCTTGTGGTCTGATGCCAGGAATCCTAGAATGTGCCTCCTGTGTGTGTGGAAGGAATCCACATCAGGCCTGTCCTGGAGTTAGACAATCCTGTACTTGATCCTGTCTGTACCATATGTGAGCTGTGTGAACCTACACGAGTCAGCCAACTTCTCTAACCTTCCACAGACGCATCTGTAAAATGGGAATAACAAAAGTACCTATGCTTTGTGGAGCTCGGTGAGAATTATCTGGGATTCTGTACATAAGTCCCATCTGTAGGCATGAATATTGCAGGTTACACCCAAGAGCCATTTGTTATCACTCTTATGGTGAACATGACAAACCCAGTTGCTGGAAATACTTATCTGGGTCTTCACTGTTAATTGCAAAATAAAAATGACACTGCTGGAATTTTCTTTCCTTTTTTTCTTAACCAGGGTTGGACAGGAAGTAAAGTTGGTCTGGAAACCTTATGCCCAGTTGAGAAAAGGGATGCCCTGACTTTTTCATTCATATCTCACTGATCATCTCCTCCCTCCTTTGCCCCTTAAGGAACAGCCACTTCCTCCCAGGTTCTAATCCACGGAGAAATTTACTTAAGAAGTTCACGTTTACTTCTGGAGAGGAAGAGAAGACACAGACACATGGACCAACCCAGACATGAAGTACTGGAAGTTTCCAGATACCTTGCCTAGTACTATAAATTGTAGATTTAGAAAACTGACAGAGAGAAAAATGGAAACAGAGATACCTCTTGTTAACAAATCATTCCAAAGATGAGCACGTGGATGACTGTGTGGCATATGGTAGCTGGAATGTAAACTGTGCAGTACATGCATGACATGTCACACGCGTCACTTTATTACTAGATAAAAAGGGAACATAACACAGATGCAAAGTACCCCTGTGACTCTGGGAGGGGTATACCTGCTAGTTTTCATCTCCTGATGTCAAGTGAAACATTATGATGAAGGATAGTGATTTCTCTACATTTTGGAGACTCCCCAAATAGATAACAGCTGCTTGATAAAGTAACATTGGCTCATAGTCTTCAGAGTTTTCTTTTATTGAAATTCATGTCACTGCTAATGATATGTGCCACAGCCACCAACACTGGGAGTGAGAGGAGAATAACTGATCAGCACGCAAGGAAGACTGGGAACGTGTCCGCAGGAGGGAGACGGCTTCACACCCTGGGAGAAACTGCATGTCCCACATGTCTGGCAGGTTAGCTCTGTTTTCAATGACTTAGTGCTGTGAGTGGTACAGCTTTGTCTGCGCTATTTGGTTTGCGCGCGCGTGTGTGTGGTGTGTGTGTGCTCACAAAGAGGGAAACTTTTGTCTGAGACTTCTTTAGATAGAAACATGCAACTGCAGGAGATGAGTATGTAAAAACACTAGCTCTGGCTAGATTCTTTCAGATGGCTTTTCTCCTTTTTCTCCTTTCTCAAGCTATAGCTTGAGAAATTCTTTTACAGATGAGGAATGCTTTGTAATACCAAAAAAGGCAACATTTGTACTTTTTAAAGAGCTTTCCAGCCAGCCAACTCCTTCTTCCCCAAGCCCCGTTATTATTTCACTTCCCTGTAGAATTCGAAGTAGGGCAGGTTTTTCATGTATGTCTTCTTGGATTACCTCTTAATGCTTTTTATGAAATAGCGGATAAGTTAGAAATTTCTAAGATATAGTTGTATAACTATACAGAATGCTACAATGAATATCCGCAAAGCCACCACCCTTTAAAGAAGAAGAATGCTCTATCCACGTGGCAACACCACGCCTTGCCAGCCTGCCTGATGATGTGACTGTCGAATAGCTAAGGAAGAGCACAGAACCCAAACCATAAGGCGCTGCCGGGAGGCACCTGCTCCACCAGGCTTGAGTACTACAGCATAAGCGCAACGCACTGGAACGGGCACTCTGCTGGTGACACTGAATGGACTGATGGAGGGCACATAACATAAAGGCCAAAAAACGTTCCAGCCACATAGAGAAGCTGGCATTCTTCCTTCAGGGGAAGAGTGGTACTTATGGAAAATCTATTATTATCAAAGGAAGAGTGAAGTCAGACTCTAACATCACACCATGTAAACAAGTAACTTGGAAAGACAGAATTATGTAAAAACTGTCCAGAGATTTATAAAGTACTTTTGGAAGAAAACATATATGCTTGTGATTTTGGGGTAGAAAGCACACTTCCTGACACAGAGACACAAAGGAACCATAAAAAGAGGTGGTTTTGATGCCATTAAATTAAGAGATGTGGCTCATTGGAAAACATCATAAACAGAATGCAAAGACCACCCACAGTCTGGAAGAAGGCATTTGTAAGTGGTTTGGTATGATTTAAAAATTCTATAGAGCAACAAAGGAAGATGAAAACTCCAATAGAGAAATGGGCAGAAGCTTGAATGGGTACTTCATCCACAAGAAAGGAAACTAAAAACTGGTCAGTGTGCACACATATATTATCAACAGGGTAAAGCAAATTTAAACTACCATGAGATGGCACTTTATGTTTACTCCACTTTTAAAATTAAGAGGCAACAAGAGCTTCTTTACCATGATATCAGAGAACAGTTCGGCATTAGTAGAACTGAAGATGTGATAGTAGCAGCCCTTCTAGCCGTGTCCACAGGAGATTTGCTCAGGACCCTCAGCAGACACTTGAAACCACAGACAGTATACAACCTTATAAGCTGTATTTTCTTTTAGATACATATATATGATAAAGTTTAATTTATAAATTAGGCACAAGAGATGAACAACAATAAAAAATATAGTGAGCTAAAGCATATACAAATGCAGTCTTTCTCAAAATACCTTGCTGTACTGCAGCCACTTTTCTCTTTGTGCTGATGTGACGTGAGGTACTGCTGAAGACCTGGCACTGTACAAGTTAGATGACTACTGACTCCACAGTATTATATATCAACAGCAAGGCCACTGACCTATGATAATACCATCTGACTGGAGGCAACCAAAATTGCAGGAAGCAAAACCAGGGGTTAGGGGGGCCACTGTGCACCCTAAATGTCCACCCATCCGGCCAGCCTTTGGTCTCTATACAATGCCAGAGCACCATCAGGACCACCCTGATCCAACCTGGTGGTTCCCAGACCAGAAGCTTCTAAGCTCTAGGACCACAGCATTCCATGCTTTTAGCAGCCCTCTTGGTGATTCTGCATGTCTTAGTTATTTTTCTCTCATTGCTGAGACAAAATACCCAACACCCAATCTAAATGGGAAAAATTTGTTTAGTTCACAATTTGTAGAGGTTTCAGTCCATAACTGCCTGACTACATGGCGGGTGGCATGGCAGAGGTGGCATTATAGGGGAGAAGCAGTTCATGGCAGGGAGAAGATAGCAAAGCATCAAGGGACCCAATAAGCCACCTTAGCAGCTTCTTTCTGCTCCTTTCTACCTAGGCTACCAGGATTAGGGTGGTGCCAAACCAATTTGTAGACTGATTTAGTCACATACCATTAATCCCAACATCACAAACTCTAGATTAAACCACCTCTAAAAAAGCCCTCGTCTATGACTGCATGAGGCTTTGAGGCAGGTACATCTAGACACAAGCCATAACACTGCAAGTTCCAGTGTGAGAAACACTTCCCAAGAGGAATTTTTGTATCCCAAGACCCCATAAGAATGCAAGTTAAAATGAGGTCCACTCCACATTCTGTCACCTTGACAAAACAGAACATCAAGAAGGCCAAGAGAAAGAATCAAGTGAAGCAAGAGAATGTTCTTCACACCCAGGGAGGAGGCAGAGAGTCAGGGGAGGTGGACATTCCCAGAGGGAGGGGCTACAAAGCCACTCAGCTGGGGGCAACTGGGCAACACCCCTACAAATATTCATCCTCTGGTACATCTAACAATGCACAGGAAGAGAATTACTAAGGATTGGCCAATGCTGTTTAATTGGTGGATATGGTTAGACTATAACCTGAAAGGCCCCAGAAATGGAGGCCATAAATCACAACCTGACATTACGGTGATGGGCAAATAGCTCATCAACAAAGAGAAGGTTCCTACTCCAAACTTATTTCCTTACAATTTTGCAAATTGGGTTCACTTGGGCAATAATGTCCTTCCTAAGAATATGTTCTATTCTGGCAGGAATTCTACCCCTCATCACTCATATTATTGGAAATTAATTAGACACCTTTCCTATTTACTGCTGGGAAAGGAGTATCTGCAGGAATAGGAAAATTTGAAATTTTGGAGGGTGTAGGATAATGTGGGAGCCTGGCACAATTTGAGAAAAGGAAAAAGCCCTTTGCACAGAAAAAACTTCAATAACTTTCACTTTTCAATCTTCCACTTGTGAGCTCTGTTTTATAGAATATTTATTTAAAAAGTTCTCCCAGCAAAATATAGGCGTTTTTTTTGTTATTAATCACAGGTTAAGTTTTCAATCTGCTTATAAATGTCTTGGGACACAACTTCGTTGCTCCCTGCTCATCCAATGGTGACTTCAGAAAATCTGTCACAAAGCTTAGGAAACCTGAGTCCTGCCTCTTCCAGGAGTTGTGGTTCACCTGAGGACAGAGGCTCTCAGGTATCCATGTGCATCATGACCCCCACCCCAGACGCACTGGCTCAGGGGACCAGAGGAAGGGCCTCACAAACTCGGCGATGGCTCTGCTGGGTCAGGACCATGCATGGTGAACTAATGACTGACAGGAAACCTCTAGAGATTCCTCAACAGGTAGATGAGCTGTCTTTGATCCCTCCTGTAAGTCAAATCAAAACCAATGTGCAAACACAGTTGAAGAACACTGATGCCAACAGCTTTTCCTCTTCCCTTCCTTCTGGCACTGGGCAGTGAATCCAGGGCCTTCACAATGAGCTACATCCCAGCTCTTTAAAAACAATTTTTTTTTTTTTTTGAGACAGTGTCTCAATAAGTTGCCCAGGCTGAGCTTGAGCATATGATCCTTCTGCCTCAGCCATCCAGAGCGTTGGCATTACAGGCATGTATCACCATGCCTGGCTCAATAATTTTCCTTTGCTTTTGCACTATTTCAGCTTATACTTACAATCAACTGTATTTGTAAACTATATTTGGAAACAAATTCATCCTGGTGGGTAGGCAACTGATAGAGGGAAAGAGACCGTTTCTCCAAAGTTTGCCAATGTATACATGATTCAGCCTGTCTTTGGTGAACAAGTGGGAAAGCAGGGCATTCCAAATAGGACAAATTCATTCCTGACATTTCTCGGGCAGCATCTGGCACTCAGCAGCATAGTCTGACTACATTTCACCCATGTTATGACACCTGTCACATAAATGAAGGTGGTGCTGCTAGAAACTGGCTCTGTGGGCTTGGGAGAGTGAATGCTATGTTCTCTGCTTAATCCCACAGGGGTCAGAGAACGCACAAGGCCCTGGTGTGCCTCACCCAGAGCTGCTGACAGTGTCTGTTGTCTGCCCCTCCCTTTAACCATGACCTCTCCTGCATTATTAATAAGCATGAGAGAACTCATTTATTAAAGCTGCATGTTTTTACTGTTCCATATGTTTCTTTCTGCCTGCCCTGGCAGGAGGGTGACAGGAATGCAGAGAGTAGGGCTGTCTCCTCCCTTGTGACCCTGATGGCAATACGCAGCTGGGTCTATGGAAGCCATGAGGGATCTGGGACATGGGCTCATTTGTCATTGCTAAAAACCTTCTCAGACCAGAGCAGGGCCCACTTGATATCTTCTTTTATTCAGAAGTTAATTTGGGGAACAGGGCCTGATTGGTTCCTAGTTATGGGCCAGGATTGGAAATATCACAGAGAAGAATGCTAGGTCCCTACCTTCATGGGACTGATGTTTTTCAGGAGATAGGGCATAGACACAGGACAGAGATAAGAAAGTCAGTAAGTACATTAGTTGTGATTAAGTTCTAATAAAGGAAGAAACAGCACATAGACAGATTAACGGGCGCGGGGGCGGGAGCCTTTTGGGTCAAAGAGGTCTCTAGGGAGAGGGTCAACTTCACTAAATCCTTTGTGGTAAGTCAATGAAAAACTTTGCATGAGGAAAGACAGATCCAAAGTCCCAAGGAAGGAAGGAATAAGGTAGGTTCTGGGTATGGGAAAGAGCCTTGCAGGACCAGGGCAAATATGCATGGTGCATGGTACAGGGTTTGTGTCCCCAGCATGTGGAGTGCTACAGGTCCCAGGCAAGCAGTTCCTTTTATTCTAAGTGCACTGTGCAAGCAGCGAGTGAGGAGTGAGACAGGGTCCTCAGTGCACAGTCAGCTGGTTGGTTGACTGAACATGCGAGGGACTAACTGAGCAAAAAAATGTTTTTGATTTCCTTTGTGCCCCATACTCACCACCAAGTTCAAACCCTAGTTGTTCTGTTCAACGCTTTGTCCTCTCTCTAGTTCTTTCTTCTTGCTCCCCACTTGCCACAACCACTACATAATCCAAGATGCTAAACCGAGTGTTGAGGGTCAAAGTGGTAACAAGATCTCATTAAAGCTCACAGTATAACTAGGGTGGCCAAACTAACACACATGGAAACAAGGTGGAGGGAAATATAGCGTAGGGCATTCCCATAATGGCCTACATTGGAGAGCAGGGCATTATGGGAACATTCAGTTTAGGGATGCAATGATGGGTAAGGCATTGTGGGAATGCTCACTGAGGGTTACAGTGGTAGGCAAGGCACAGTGGGGCTACTCAGTGCAGGGATACAGGTGTGGGCAGGGCACTGTGGGACTGCTTAGTGCAGGGACACAGCAGAGTGCAGCTTCATGGGAACATACAGAAGGGCTTCTAACAAGCCTGGTGGCTAAGAGGTCTTAGAAGGAAAAAGCAGAGCTTCTTTATGGTCCCTCAAAAACTTATCTAAAGAGGAGACAGGTAAAAAGAAGAGAGGTAAGCCCTGGGCTACTTCAGGCTATGTATTTTTGTTTCTTCATCGCCATAAGGTGGTTTATGATCCATTGTTCACTGACAAAAAGACAACAGCTAGAGACAGATAAATGCTCACATTGAAAAAGTGATCATTCTCAGCTACAGACAGCTCCCATAATCCAGGAGGGCATCCTATTTGTCAAGGTGGGAGGAGATAGGTTTTCTTTTTTCAACCTTGCTTTGTTTAAATGAATTCATAATGTATAAGCTTCTCTAACAATGCTTTTGGAATTGTAGGTTGTTTAAGCAAACGTACACCTATGTGCAGGAAAATTCTGCCAAGTTCAGCACTGCTGTGTGGAGGTCAAGTTTATATTCATCCAATTAACTGCCATTGACTCTGTCCGTACTTAATCATACCACGACCCTGCTGATTTTCAGCAGACTCACAGTTGCTTTCTCTACAGCAGTAAACTCATCTAATTGAGTACTGCATGTAGCTAATTAAATATGAAAATAAGATTGTGTGCAGTCAAGTTTCCAGACTACTCTATAAACTTGCTAATTCTGACTTGTATTTACTATACAGATCTGGAGTTTTCTAGCCAGCTAGCTAATAGGTTGATGTAGAAAGGGTCACAAATATGTACATCTAATTTTCTAGCAAGATACAGTCGCTGTGTAAAATTTTGCTTTTCAGAACTAACAATTTTTAGTAGCATAAAAGGCACACATTGGTCCTATATTTTGCCTGTTATTACTGAAAAGAAAAAGGACCTGGTTTTTCTCAAATTATCCCTTCTGTCTGGGAACTCTGTTCTTATCCACTGCCCACCACACTCTGCCCTAATATCTGGGACGAGAGGCTCCGTGGGAACCCTCTGCATGAGGTGATGAGCTGCACGGGGTCTGGCTGAGAATGTAGGGTTCTTTAACAGGCAAGGGTGATTTTTTAAAAGAACTGAACCATTCCCTTATAAAATTGGTCACTGACATTCATGTTGACACTGCTGAAAATGATTTATATAAAAAGATTCACAGACATGGGAGTCAGAGTGAGTCTCTTCATCTCTAAAGCAGGGAGAGTAGCACCCATCTCTCCGTGCTGCCATGTGGATGTGAGGGGAACATGGAAGGTGAGCACTCGGCCCTGTGCCAGCGCAGAGTTAGCACACGGCCCCCGAACCTGGACATGTTGCAATGGACATTGCTGCAATATTATAAGTTTTCCTTGTCATTTTGGAAATCTGCTCGTAGACTTTAGGGGAACACGTTAGTTACAACTGCTAGTTTGAAGGCTGAGTCCCAGTGAGAACGGTCTCCCTGTTACCTGATCAAATTATCAAAGGCCACGATTGTAACAAAGAGTTTCTGGTCAGTATGAGGGGAGGGAGAGGGAATGCATGGCATGGCCTAGCACGTAATCCTGTCCCTCCTCCAGGTCTCCGTCAGAAGACCTTCCCGCATCCACAGACTGGCCTCCTTCTGGCCTGATAGGGCCCTGCTGGGCTGATGTTTGGGCTTGCCATAGTCACAGGCACCATGACTACAGAACTACAGACCTGCCTATCCCTACAGCCCCCCTTCTACCCTGATACTCACCCTTAGCTGGATTCTAGCCCTAGCCTCAGTGCTATGAGGCTCCCTATCCCATTTCCCCCAGGACATGCGATCCCCTGTGCCAATTTATCCAAGTAGAGATTGCACCCCTGGATAATCTTGACGCATCTTTCTTTCCTACTTCCCCCTCCTCTTACCTTCATCAGTATTCAAGTCACCCAAGGCTAAAGTTTTCCAAGTGAGAAGCGACTGCTAACTTTACATTTCTGATAGGAGACCATGGTCATTGTAAAAGCACAAAGAACTGCTGTACACAACTGATCTTACAACCCCCAGAGCAGTCAGACGGCTTGGCTTCTCTTCTCTTTAGAAGTGCTCAAGTGTCTGATCTCCTGGTACCTCGTTTAATGCATGGCCCCGACCGTGGATAGTCTGCGCTCTTTGAGATGCCCTGTAATGACCAGGCAAGTTCATGTGTTGTTGTTGTCTTTCTAATGTGATTAAAGGTACAATAAGGTGTGTGTGCAACAAGAAGCAAAGCCATTGTTCTGCATCATTAAGCTCACAGCAGCCCCAAAAAGAAATTGTAGGCAGCTTGCCAATGGCCCTAATGAAGAGCATCTCTTTGAATTATCTCTGGATGAGGGAAGGATAAAGTCTGAGCCCTGGAATATTTGATCCTCTTTGTGCTGCTGTTACGAGGGCTTACTGAAGCCAGACGCACTGGACCTTCTGGAACCATAATTTATGGAAACCTTAATTTCTCTGCTCTAATAAGGCTTTGCATAATAAGAGCAAGAATGCAATTATTAATTCCTGCAAGTGTTTTGTGAATTCCTTTATGCTACGGTTCAGGACTCCCATAGAATAAGAGGGAGGGGATTTTACTTAGTTGGCACAAGGGTAATGGGTCCGAAAAGTAGTTTTGAGTTTCCTGAAAATAAATCTGCATGGCTTCCTAGATTGCTGACAAAGTGTATTCCAGATGCAAGTCATTTATCAGCAATTTACTGCATGATGCTTCAGCCAGAATAGTTCCACATAACTTCACCTAGTAAAAAACAAACAAACAAATCCAGGCCCCCCTCTTTGGAGGTAGTTGCTGAGGGTGGGGTGCACAAACAATACAGATGCATAAATGACAAGTCAACAGATTGGCTCAAGCTGTGGTAGCATTACCTTCTGGGCAGTGCCATTCTAATCTACAGCAGTGACTAAGTGCTGTAGATGTATTAGCCAAATGTCTAACCAAAGAAGTGAGTTTTTAAAAGTACCATTTAACTCACTCTACTTAACTATATCATACACAGTGTCCAAAGCCTAGCACAGCACCTTGCTCAGCTGCTGGTGTCTGCTGCTTTGCGAGGGCCTGACTTGGGGAATACCATCTTTCTACAGCGATTACTTGGCAAAATGAGGATTACCATACATCACACGGTCACCAGGGCTGGGGGCCAGATCACCAGCAGCAGTGGTACTTTTTCCCGAGACCTCCCACATGCCTTGCACTGCTTTGAAAAGGACATTTGTCCAGCAGAGTCTTGAGCAGGAAGTTGCAAGTCAGAGGCATATTCCCAAGGTGGGCTTAAGATGCTTGGCTACTTGCACATGGTGGTAATGCTAGGGGTAGCAAAAGGTTTGCTTGACCTTTTCTATGCCTCGCTGTGGAAGTCAGACAGACATGCAGAAGACGGACACACCTTTTATCCACAGAGGGTCATTATATCATTATAGTTTTTGTCCACAGAAGCAGCCAAGTCACTCTTAGCTGTCTCACTATGGCTCTTTAATAGCAAAGCTCCCTCTGGTGGTTCCTGAAAACATGACACTGATTGACAGCTTCTATTTTTAAAGTGTAGCTCTTTAAAAATATATTAATATGCCATTTATTACTACAAGTCAAAGAATGAACACCATTTTCAAAATTTTGCTTTCTATAATAACCTTCTTCTAGTGTGATGATTTTTAAAAACTTACAGGATTATGATTTTCTGATTACTGGAGAAAAAGGTGTTAGGATGAGTGCAGAGGAAAATCCTTAACTGCCAAGTTTGATTACTAAGAGCAGTATCAAACCTCCTAGTTCAGGGCAGGACTTGAATACCTAAAAAGAAAGAATTCAACACAGGTGGAAGATAAGTTATCTGGGTTATACCACACATATCCCACTTCGTCTCGAGTGAAATTTTATGATGTTAGCAAAGATGCAGAAAATAGGAGAAGTTATCGGCTGTAGATAACAGTACCTAATCAGATCAAGTCACTTGCTCTTGAAGTTCTTTAAAATTTTCAGAGAAAGAGAGAGAGAGAGAGAGAGAGAGAGAGAGAGAGAGAGAGAAGGAGGCAGTGTGGAATGGCAAGTGTGAAGCATCAGTTGGGACCACATGTCCCGTTACAAGAAGTTGCTGAAAGAACAAGTCAGCAGAGGCGCAAGCTCTACTGAAAGGAACGCCCTGGACCTCCGTGTAAATAGAGACAAAACCCTGCAAGCATTAATCATCAGCTGTCTTTCCCAACTTGTTCAAAGGGTGTGTGACCACTCTTTGACCCTTCCGGTTCAACACTCTGGAGTGAGCTCAGCCGTCAAGGAGCTTTGTGACTGACTGCTTGAAACCAGTTTATGACCATCAACATCTATTTATATTCTCAAATACAGGCACTGAAGTGCTGCTGGAAGGGACATTTCCTAGGAGATTTAACGGAAAATCAACAGAGGAGTCAGAAAGGCTGGCTCATTCAGAACACAAAATACACACAGAAATCCCCACTTCCTTTCCTAGAAGTTCCAGGCTGCCAGGTGAGCGCTGACACACATACGTCTACAGAATGAAATGCAACGCATTACCTGACAAACTTCATAGAGTAATTTGTACTGCTCCTCTTGCTTCTGCAGACTGCACAAACTGCATCCCATGTTTAGATAAGAAACGTCAAAGGAAGGCTTCAGTACCCGCCAGTGCTCGCAAAGGCAGCTCCCTCAGCGAGCAGGCATGGAAGGTCTCTCCGAGAGCCTCAGGTGAGTCAGGCAGCCACAACACTTCACATCGGTGTTGCTCTCTGAGGCTGGAAAACAACTCTCTGCCCCCTGCACGCTTCCCTTCCTTCCCTCGCAGCATGCATGCACGCACGCACACACACAGAGGCAGGAACACGCACACCCTACTCCCTCCTCCGAGTGACTCTGGCAGCTGGATTGTGGTCCAATGCACACGCTATATATACTGCTGCTCATGCATATTAATCAGCTCTCATTGACTATTCATAACAGACAATGATACAGAAGCTGTAATTGCCAACTATGACAGTTGAAATTTCTCTAATTAACAAGCAAGTGCTCCAGTGGTAGGGAATAATAAAAGACACTAACAATTTTGCAAGCCATTTTCTGGCAGTTACAAATAAACATGACTGCATTTTTAGCACAGTCTCTTACGATAATCCCTAATGCATTTCAGCTAAGTAGGAATTCATTTTTAAATATATCATAAAATTTCTGATGATATAAAATGTATTTAATGCTGCAGATAATGACGGCATATAAACGGATTTTATGGAAAGGACATGTTTCGAATAATGTTCCTGTAATATTTAGTGCTGTACAAAGTTGCAGGGAAAATACTCCACATATGAATAAAATATAAAAATTTAAATTGCAAGACAGATCTGTGAGTATGCAAAGTAGCTAGGGGTTGTAAGGAGAGAGGCTGCCCTACAGGTGAGCAGGCAGATAATCATTACCAAATGCATTTCCAATTCCAAAGGCAGAAAGTTATTTGTCAAAGGGAACTGAGGGGAACAGAAGCAGCCAGTGTCGTGTCATCTCCTCGGCTATGGAGATGCAGCAGATATTTCAGAGAGTCTATCCCTGAGCTAATTATCACTAGTTACTACAGATATGAATCAGGCATTCCACATCTGCTCAGACTTCCACAGCTTTACTGGGAGTTTTATGTCAAGAAAGCAGGGAATTGCAGAATGACACACAGGATGTGAACAAGAGCACCCTACATAAGTTTGGTCTTTGCTGTATTCCTTCTTGCCTCCCTCTTTGGTCTCTGTAACACTGAGTAAGCTTGACAGGTAAAAAAAAAAATTGTTTTTGTGGTACTAGGGATTGACCTCAAAGCCTTCACACAGACCTGTATCCCCAGCCCTTCCATTTTTTATTTTAAATTTTGAGACAAGGTCTCCTTAAGTCATCCAGGCTAGGCTTGAACTTGTAATCCTCCTGCTTCAGCCTCCCAGAGTGCTGGCTGGGATTACAAGCATGCACCACCACACCTACATAAATTGTGTTTTTTCATAAACTGCCCCACTACCTGAAGGAAATGCTTAGGTACCATTTTCTCAACTCCAATGGCCGATATTTAACCTTCTCATACCTGCTTCCAAAACCTTCACCACCCCCTCCAATTAATAGATTTACCTGTCTAAGGAAGACTCCCACGTCCCCTGTCAAGAGGTGTCACAAAGCCTAAAGAATAATGCTTCCTTTTTCTGGGATCCCAGGCACACCTGAGACGTGAGTAAACCAGTCCTAATAAAATCTTGCTTGGGCTGGTGGCTAGCAGAGGTGGCCGGTCCCCTTTCTCAGTCATGGAAGGTGAGGCACAGCTGCCTGGTCAGCTGGCGGCCTGGCTGAGGGGGAGGAGAGGAACGGCGCCTTCATTTCAAGCGCTTACCTGTGTTGCCACCATGGCGGGTATGTGGAGTACTGTCAGCAAAGGAATCCACAGGGGGGTCTGGGCAGCAGCACTGACGGCTGCCTGGCTTTGATGCCTGGCCATTTGGCATCTCAGCTTCCTACCCTCGGCAGTAACAGGTATGATACCAACTGTCTCCCAGGGCTTTGTAGCAATGAAAACAGAAGCCACTCACACCAAAACCAGAGGTCAGGCCCAATGACTCCCTGTCCCAGCCCCACTCGCGGTCTGTACTAAGTCAGGCCTGTCCTACCCAGAACTAGGTCTCACATCTGTCCCCCTCTGCGTGTCACCCCGACATGGCGACAGCACTGGCTGTCACTTGGTTCAAGTCCAGAGCCTCCTAGAGGCCCTTTGCTTCTTGCCTACCCATGTGACCCACCAGGGACCAGCTCATCCCCCACAGCCCCCACGCTCGCTTCCACAAAGCAGAAACAGGATCACTTCGCCACTTGCTTCAAGCCCTCTCATGACTTCCTGTCACACTTGGATTAGGGCCCAGCTTGCCCCCAGGGCCTACATGGCGGGTGAAATCTGGTCCACTCCATCAGCTTCTCCACACTTACCCTCTCCCCCGCGCCTGTGTTCACCACACTCCCACTAGGCCGTGTCCCCAGATTCCTCTGACAGAGCTGCTCTTTCTTCTCTGTCTGATCGAGTTCTTTCCCCTCCCCCCCAAATCTCTGCTCAAAGGAAGATTTTTGAGCCAAGCCCTTGCTGGGTCTCCTGTGTGAACTCCCCAGTCTGCCTGGGTACTGCATCCTATCGGCCTCTCCATCTCCTTTGCATCACCCCTCTGAGTCAGTGACGGTGCTGTTCCTCCACGCCTATTTGTTCACTGATTGTTCCTTGTATAAGCAGTGTGGCCTCCCAGGAGCAGGGACCGGGCCTGACTTCCCAGAGTAGCTGGTTCCGTGCACCAGGGAAGGATGACCCGGCAGTCTCAGAACCCATGAATGACAGTGCAACGGGCAAGCACCACTGCGAGAAGCTAACATCGGTGCTAAGGTGCTGCCATCAGTGTCAACTCCGCTTCTATTTTACAGTAGTTGCTTCTTTATTTTTGTGCATCTACAATATTGAAATAAGCCTAAACTAAGTGGTTAGAGAGCTTTCACTCTTTGTTAGAAAACTTTCAAATCTTAACAACAAGCTGTGAGTTCTGTTGCATGCTATTTCCCTGGACTTCAGAGCTATAGCTGTCTAACTTAGGAATCTTTCACTTTTAAGAATTCTTGAGATCCCCAAAAAGCTATTGTATCTATTAATGTTTCTCATACTGGAAATAATCAGAAATGTAAAATATTAATTCATTTAAAATAAAATAACTCATATATTATGTAATACAAGTACAGTGATATACTCTTAATGAAATGACTACATTTCCCAAAACAAGTTTTGACAAGGCTGATATTTTATATTTTCTGTGCATTGATATCTATGGTAAGTGAAGACAGCTGGAATTTAACATTTGCTTCTGCATTCCAATAGTTGGGAGATCACATCATATAGCCTGTAGGAAACTCTGCTGTTACTACATATGCCTCAGAGAAGGAGAAGAGGGATGCCCTGGCATTTTCATGAAAATGGTTTTGACTTTACAGATCCCCAGAAACAAGGGTCCACTGGCCCCCATGGGCGTCTACCCCATACTCCAGCCCTCATGTGTGGCTGTCTTGGAGGAGACTTCAGCAAAGAGGGGTCTACCAGCCTCATGCTTCAGGGTGGGAGAGGAATGAAGATGGTTCCAAGGCAAATCCCATGTGTGGTTGCTTTCCATATTTGTGACTAACCCATGGTTCACAAATCACTCATGTCCCCCGTTCCTAAAATAAGACTTGGCAAAATGATTACCTGCAGCAACGGGACCCTGAACTTGGGCAAAGTGCCCAGCCCATTCAGAATGTTGTTGCATTTTCAAAGCACTACTTATACAGAGTCTGTAAGAAATATAGGACAGAGGGAGTGGGAGAAAAGCAGGTTCCCCTGAATGACGACACACATCACGACATTTGGTAACACTGATCCCAGAGGCAGTGTGAGGGCACAGAAAGCCTGTGAGCAACAGGAAGTTATTTGTAATTGAACTGTTTTTGAGAGAACAGCTGTCTTAGGAAAAATGAAGAGTTAGCGGCTGCACAAAGGCACTCATTGTTTGATGAAGATGGTTAAAGTCCTCTTCCGAATTAGTAATCACATCATCTGAAAGTGCCTCATAAGCTTGCCAGAGCACAAGGCACTTTTCTCGGGTGCTCTGTACCGTCAGGCGCCTGCCTCTTCCTGCCTTCATGGAAATTAAAAATAAAGTGCAAAGAAGGGTCATCAAAAACATATAACACAACTAGCAGGAAGGGCTGAACGTGGCCAGGGAATATCCTTAATAACTGTTCCTTGGATCTTCCAAAACCATCAGGGATGCTGCCAGAAGTCTGCTGATGTCAACAGAAACTTACTTAATTGTTAAATAAGCTAGCTACTACAAGCACATGATTTTCAGCACACTGTCTAATGGCTGAATTTTTCTCCAGTGTATGAGGCACACATGTCTCATCAAACTACAAACTTCCAGCTGAGCTGTGGAGACTTCTGGGAAGGGCCATGAATAAAGGTAGTGGGCCGACAGGGCCGAGGAGGCAAACAAGTCCATCTGGAGCAGTGGTACCAGTGATGGTACCTTCAGCAGCATTAGTGAGTCAGGTGACAGATTCCGCCTCTCCCAGATCTCCTGGCTAGGCTGGTGGCACCAGCTGGCTCTGCCTCCCTCTGGATCACACTGGTGCACTGCCCCTTGTACGGCCCCCTTAACTGTACCCTCCTGAGACGTGCACTCGATCTCAGCAGCACTTCGGCAGTAAGGTTCTCCCTGCCTCCACATCTGTGCGTGCTGTGTTCTGTGCCTCGAAGGCCGGATGCCACAGCCCATCTGCAACATACCAAGATTTCACCTCCTCTGCCCAGCAGCAGGTGCTGCTCCTGGTGTACCCTATGCTTCCACATGCCTCCTACGGTAGGGATGACATCGAGAGGTCACTGTGTCTGCATCACCCTCCTCCTGCCCGAAGAGGCTCCTCCAGAGTCAGAACCAGGCCTCAGTCAGCTATGGGTGCCCACTGACCTCCTCTGGTAAGGATGCTTAATAAACCACCTATGCATAAATCCAGTATCACATATGTGCCGAGGCCCTGCTCTGTACCTGTGCTTTTCTAGATTCTGAGACCAATGGCCAAATGGGTAGTGGTGTCCAACCTGCACAAAGTCTGTTCCCACAGGATCAAGGCCATAAATCTGGCAAAAGCACCTTCTTTCTGCCTTCAGTAGGACAATTATCCCTTTAAGTTTTATATGCTCACCACGCCCAGAAATCCTGAATCACAGTCTGTTGAGGAAATGCCTTAGCGGCTTCCAGTTAGCCCTCACCGTATCAAGGTGACTTTTTGACACCTTGCCTGAATCCTTAGCCAGTGGTCCCTGGGTCTTGAAGAGGAGCAAGAGGCTGTTACAAAACCAACCATGGGTGAAAACTGTGTCATCATAGCTAAGGAAAAAGCAACTTTAAAGATGTTAGAAGGATAAAAAAAAGTCAGGTAACTTGAAAGACTATATCATAGCAGCTACTGGTAGAGCTTGGGCTCTGAAAAGCTCCACAAGCTCAGAACATCTGCTCAGGCCTTCACATCTTATTTTGAAAAATGAGAGGATATTTTTTTCTTCCCCAAATTGATTGAGGGGCTGCTATCTCAGGAGCATTTTCCGTGGACTCCAGGTACCTGATGGACACCCTGCTGTCTGTGATTGACAGCTGGCTGCTTGCACGTGAAGCGATTTGAGAGGAGACCTGTGCCTGGAAAGGTGGTGGGTAAGGTGAGAAGCAGGCACCTGCTGTGTGCATGCCAAGGTGGCCCCCAGTTGCCAGGCAGGAGCATGAGCATCTCTCTGAGGCTCACTCAGCAGACTGAGATATGCTGCTTGGACAAGAATGTGGAAAAAGTGAGAGGGACCAGCCAGAACCCAGGCATCCACATCCTTGGCAGTGGCAGAAAAGAGATCCAAGGGCCCAAACTTCCATAGAAAATCTGAGTTTTCTTGTAGAATCCATACCCTGGGGATGCCCCTGTAAAATACCTTTACTCCTTGGGGTCCCACAGTGCACTGTGCATCCCTGATGGTGCTGGCCCCTCTTCTCAATTCAGTTGACAAACAGGTGAACCCATTTACCCAACTGTGAAATTCCTGAGGATGGATCCCTAAGTGGTCTTGGAAGCCCCCAAAGGCTGGTATAACCTCCAACACCAGGATGCCCTCGCTTCCTGTGTGGGCTTAGCAGGGATGTGTTCCTCACTGGCACAGGCGTCCACACTGACTGCTGTGTGAGCATCTAAGCGGAACAGGGCATACAGTGAGTAGACTCAGTCTCATCTGACAGAACCATGTGCAGAGAATGTGGGGAGCATAGAGCCCTTTGGGAACTAGGTTGCTTTGCCTTACAGTGGGGTGACCAGCGCTCACCAGGGTTGTGAAGAGGCCTTTATGAAAGGAGATAAAACCTGTATGAGTTCTAGGACACAGCCTGTAGGTGTGATATAAGAAAGCAAAAGTGACAAACTTGAGGGGTTGAAAATTCCTTCCGTCACATTCTGGTACAAGACGCAGTGACCTTTTTACCACAAGGGCCACATAGTAAATTTTAACATTTTGTGGGCGAAGAAGCAAAATCAGTAATGTTATGGAGGGTTGTTTTTTTTTTTTTTGGTGAATTTTGAGACAGCATCTCCTTCTATAGTTCAGGCTGGCCTTGAACTTACAGTGATTCTCCTGCCTCACTGTGCTGTGATTATAGGTATATTTCAGCACACCCAGCCTAGAGGTATTTTTTTATAATAACCACTTAAAATTATAAAACACACTCTTGGCTTGTAGGCCCTAAACCAAGACATACTGTATGCTAGGTTTGGCTTGTGGTCACTATGGTGCCTACTAGACCATCAGAGACTGAGCAAAGGTATTTTGACATTCACTGACGATACCGCGGGGTAACAACTAACTCTTCCCATCCTCCTCTTACCCAGAAGGGAACTGAGGCTCAGGAATTTAACCAAGAACACACAGCCTGCACAGATGAGATCAGAATTTGGACTGTGTATCCCCAAAGCAGGTAAGACCTGACAGCCTCATTAGGAATGCTGATGCATGCAGGCAGGCTTTGAAAGCTGGCTTGTTGGGGAATGGCAGCGGCTGCTAAAGAAAACAGCTGAAGTAACACGATATACTCATGATACCCTGATCAGCACACAGTTTGTGAATAGCTGGCCTTACCCACTGGACCAGGCACAGCTTGTGCAACTTGTGGTGTGGCACTGTCTCTTGCTGGACACATTTCTCCTTTTCACATTCATAGCCACCATTGAGTCTGGCCAAGAATCCTTGCCATGTCTGGGGGATGCGGGCATGCAGTATCTCACACCTGCCTGAGTCTCTTTGCCCATGTGAATGTGATGAGTACATCAAAGGTTTCAATCTGAATGACATGTGGGGGTGACAGACAGTGGCTCTGTGACCTTGGCCAGGGTCCCCACATTGGCAGTTATCGCAGGCGGGAGGACAGCTTGTAGACCTGCTCCCACTCTTGGACATGGGGTTTTACCTAACAGCAAGAAAGGAGATTCAAACCTGCAGTCCAGGCAGGAGAGATGCAAGAACAGGAGCTAAGTAAATACTGGGTGGGAAAGAGAAGAGGGGAGATAGACCAAGCCAGTGTCAGGACGGAGCCTGTGGGAATTCAGCCAGAGGCACAGGCAACCCTTAGAGTCCTGGATGATTTAAACCAGGCCTTGCTGCAAAGGGAGAGAGCTCTACAGACAATGGACAGTGAGTGACCAGATGAAGAGGCAGAGGGGTGGGGCTGGAGCTGTGGGGACATGGGAACACAGCCGCTGTAGTGTCACTGAAGGCTCAGGGAATAACACACCCTCTAAAAATGTTAACAGCCAAGCATTGCAAACCCTCAAGGGAGAGAAAATGGGATCTCATTTCATTACCTTAAAAACGTAAGCTAGAGGTTTCCAGCTGAATGCTGGACTAGATGTAGCATCTTTCAGACTTGAAAGTACCTGGTAATTCAGAAAGTCAGGAGCATTTAGAAATCAGCAGCTGCCACCTAAAATATAAGGTTTTTATTTTGTTTTGTTTTAGACATCGTCTGATACATTGCTAAGACCTGTTACATAGAACCTTGCCTTCCCTTGTGACAAAAAGCAGCAGAAGCCAGGGAAACTGTTCCTTGCAAATGGGGTGTGGGAACCCCTTCCCACAGTCTCCGCCAGCTCCTCACAGGACAGGTGCTAAGGGCCCAGGTCTCTGCGGAGGTGGGTTACACGTCACAGTCTTAAATACAAGAGCCCCAGTGTAAGGCCATAAGTGGAGACTGCAGCTCAGCCTGCTGGGGCCACCCACTCCTCCAGTGGGGGAGGCTGTGTCTGCTCTGAGCTCATTCCAGGAGGGGGTGTGGGAATCAGGCTGCTCCCAGCCTCACCCCACCAAGGGCCCAGGGTGGCAGGAGAACAGCCCCAGTGATGTGTATGACATGGGTGGAGAGAGAAGCACTTCACCTCATACCTTCTACCTCCACTGCTCATTAAGCAGTGGAGCCACGCACTACTATTTAGTGATGAAGGAATCGCACACTCCTTGCCCTCATGGAGCAGCCACCTGCCGCTGCCACAGGACCCCAGCCAGTCCAGCTAAGTCCCTGGATAGCTTCCCAGTCGCCACACTCCAGCAACCCCTCAGTCCTCAGCCACATGACATTTCTGCAGCAACTTTCCACACGGAGCCTTGTCATTTCTCTCCTTGTACATTTCCAACATCTAGCCACAGGGAATCGCCCTGATCTTTCACAAATGGCTTGTACTACTATCCACACAGTATTTTCTGTAAAGTTAGCTATCTGTATTACTTAAATATGTTTTGAAATAAAATTCCTACTGCAAGTGGACAATCAGGATCACTTACGGTGTATGAAAAATTACTGTGAAAATCATCACAGATTTCAAAATAAAAAAGACTCACATTTAGAATGAATGTATGTTTGGCACTGAATTTTAGTCTCACTGGGTCATTTCCACGAGGCCATTTTGTCAGCCCTCTCTGTCTGCCTTCCATGCCCTCCCTGAGCTTGGATCTGCTTTCTGATGGGTGACCCAAATCTGGTTGTTCCATTATGGAATTATCAACCCTGTTAGTGCTACCTGGACTACCCTCCACACAGGCCTTTGCTTGATGAAATTTGAATTCCCATCATTCAAATACCATGCATATGAAAGCCCATCCCATCAAAATTGATCTCCAACTTCCAGCTGCTTGGCCACAGCATTTGCTGCACTCTGTAGGTGCATGCCCATCTATCTTCCCAGTCATTTAATTCACTTGGCCAAAATTACGTATGGGCTTGGGGTACCACAGTGACTGTGATCAGCTCTTTCCTTCTAAGAGGAAAGCTGTAAGTTCCTGAAGACAGAAATCCCATGGTAGGGATTTATTGCCAATTAATAGCTTCATTACAGTGATTAATCAACAAGCAGGTACTTACTGAGCCTCTGTGCTACCCAGGATACCTGCTGAGGGAATGCAGAAGAACTGTAAGAACTTGTTTCTGTACAGCATGAGCTTAACACTTCTATAAAGGGGAAACGAAGAAGCCAGAGATGCAAAGAGCAGAGGGAGATGAGGGGGAGGTGAGTCTCCTAGTAACCTCACTGACACACCTCAACAGAGCTCTTGGGGGGCCTATGCTGTGCAGTCTGAGTCAAGCACTACAGCTCAAAGTGGTGGTGGTTGCAAGATTCAGAGAATTTGGACACAGAGAAAACAACCCAGGCTGGCCCCCCATTGTGAGGAGTATCGAAAGCACAACCTCTTGATGACAGGTGAAGCTGGGAGACTGGGCCATGGTACCTAGGAAAGACTGGTCCATAAGAATGATAGTCTTAAACGTGAATGATCCGTTCCTTTTTTTTTTTTTTTTCTGGGACCGGGGATCGAATTCAGGGCCTTAGTGCTTAGTGGGCAAGCACTTACACCACTGAGCTATACCTCCAGCCCTTAAACGTGAATGATGGACGAGGCAGTCGTGATGTCTGAAGAAGCAGCTGGTGACTGTTACGTACATGGGACCGAATGGCGAGAGGGTGGTACTAGGGCAGAGTCAGGGAGAACCCAAGTCTGAACCAGAAGGAAAAGTGGATCGTTGGGCAGCCTTTCTTTTTCACTCTTGACCAAATGCTAGGACATAGCCCCACAGCAGATCATCCTTTCTAGCAGCCGTAACTGAGTCATTGGCTACTTGGCTGTACATGTCTGACATGTCTGGAGGAGTTTGGAGAGCAAAAGCATG
Organism: Dinomys branickii; assembly: GCA_004027595.1. NCBI lineage: Eukaryota > Metazoa > Chordata > Mammalia > Rodentia > Dinomyidae > Dinomys > Dinomys branickii. The sequence continues at coordinate 31,890 of PVLD010009589.1, forward strand.
CACGGGATGGATGACCTGGGCATTAAGGGAAGCTCGGTCAATATTTTAAAATCACTCAGAAGATAAACAAGTAGCAATGAAGCAGAGTTACTTGAGGAAAAAAAAAACCTTGCAAAGTGCGGCTTCATAATTCACTTGTACCTATAAGGTTCATGTGCTATCAAGTCTGAAATTACTTATCAAGCTTCTACCCTGGATTTACTCTCTATATAAAATAGCACTTCAGAGAATAAGTAAGTAAACACCATTATGACCAATGGTTTGTTTTAAGAGAAAAATGCTTCTGCACATGGCAATACTAATTTTTTAACATTCTCTGGGAAAATATAACAACTTGGTATACTTGAGAGCCGGATAAGAACTATTGACATTGTACTTAATCTTTAAAACTGATATACGTGTGTCCAAACGCTAATAAAGTTCCCTGTACTATAAATGGGGGAAGTAAAACACTAGATCACTTGCAACACATTCACTTAGGATTCTGGTCTTATGGCCAGAGCCCAGGGGCAAGGAAAATTGAAGTGATTTAAAATAGTCCCTGATAGGATATATCTGATATTAGTGAGTTTGCTGAAGCGAAACAGTAATATCGGAGAGATACAAAGGTGTAAAAGCCATTAATGTGCGTCCAAATGTTTTGGTGCCTTGACCTCTACATCTTTCAGGTGATCCGCCCACAGGGGCAGGCAGAAGTGTGTGGGTAACATCAACTAGAAAGCTGATAAGTGGGTGCTCTGAATCTGCCATTTATGTTTTGGAATGAACTGAGGAACATTAACAGCTTATTTCACTGCACACCTCTTGCGGCAGAGGTGCCCCGTTAGCACTCTGGATTCTGCCCACCTCTTTCTCTGTCTGTCTGCACTGTGACCCACCTTGGGGTGGGGCACTGTGTGGAGAACGGAACAAACACAGAGTCCCATAGACAGTGACTGCTCCTTCACAGCTTTTGCTAATCAAGCCTGACTGCGGCCCACCAGGCTGCCACATGAGCCAGTTACTAACCATATCTTGTCCTCTCTAAGAGCAATAGCACACCATCATTGGGATTCTACAGACTAGTAAAATTAAGGAGAAAAATGCCAAGGACAAACAGAATGGTCACTTTCTTCCCACTTGCACTACTATGGAACTCTTCCTACTTCTTGCCTATCTCTTGGAAACAGACAATTTTGTACAATCCATGAAATTGTACAACTTCTCTGCTAACTTCTCTCCACACATGAGTTCCATGGGTGCAGAACAAAGTCTACAGACCTTCATAACCGTATGCTCCTGGGCTGCCCTCCCTTTCTCTTTCCGCCTTCCTCAGGTGACACAGGAAGGAAAAGTCTCTCTACCTCCCTTAAAGCTTAGCTCTCTGGACTGAAATTCACATGCTTCAAGATGGTCCACCTTCTTCCCAGAGCTGTCTGTCCCAGTCTCCTGGTGTTGGCTCCCTGCATACATGGTTCCAAAAACAGAGTAAAGACTCTCAAATTGCCACAACCTCTCTCTGCCACCTCCTTCCTTGCTCTACTATATTTCTCAATGTTCTATACTAACCTCTTCTTTCTCACCTCTACGCATGTGGCTTAGCCCCTCCCCTCCTCCCACAGCCAAACACTCTAGCACACCAGCCAGTCTAGGGTCATGATGAGCTGTCAACTATCACAACCAAGAGCCTTTTGTAAGTATTCAAGTATGCAGGAGGTCAGAGAGAGGACTGCAGTCCAAGCTTTACTTCTACCCACTTTAAAGTTAATTAAGTTAGAGTCCCAGAAGATTCAGAGCTCTGTGCCTAGTTACTGGTGGCAGAACTGAGATGTGGCCCCACCCTCTCAGCTATCATGCTAACATCCTCTTCCCAAACAACGCCACCTGCCTGGGATTGGGCTGCCCTGTGTCAACTTCCACTGTGTCTTTTTAGCACAGGACATTGTGAGAAGGCACGTTTTTTCCTAAGTCTTTATCTAACCTCATGGGATTACTGTGAAGACTAATGAGGAATTACTGATACTGAACTACTTAGTAGAGTGGTTGGCTCACAGCATTAAGGACAAATGCTCAGTAGATTTTCATTTTCTGTCTCTTCTTCTTAAGTTTTTTCATTATTAATGTCTATCAAGGATGATGTTAACTCTAGTCCTTCTCTTAAATAGCTCAGTGTCTCTGGAAGGCCCACACACATGTAAACTGTGGGATGAAATCAAGTTTCTGAGGTGCCATGACAAGTACATGGAAAGGAAAATAGGGGGAGAAGGAAAGCATTAATTCTACGGACAATATCAGAAAAAAACATCACTTAAAGAGCTAAACACTGAGTAGTATTTTTTCCTTCTGGTGTAATCTATGTAGACCACAGGCAAGAAAAACCATTTAGAATAGAATTATCCAGACTTTGGGGTACATCTGGCAACTGGCAGTAAGAAACACAGGGCAATATAATCAGGGGCCACCCCCTAAAGACATTCAGAAGCTCTGTCATCTCAAGCCAGAGAAGCCATGGGGACACCTGACACGATGCATCCATACCTACAGCACACAAGTCAGAACGGCCCACCTTCACTGTGAAAAGCAATCACCATGACTACGGCAATCCAGTTTCCAATGCTAATAAGAACCTTAGCTTTCGTCCTGCAGTGCGGTGTGGTTGGGGTCAGAAGGCTGATTTTCATGGGTCTTTGAACCTCCAATTCTTGTATGTTTCTTTGAGTTTCATTTTAAGTCTGGTCTTTGCAGAGATGGGGGAAGGAGTCAGAGATAATTAAAGCTGAAAATATTCTCATTTCATGGTGGGGCTAACAAGTGAAACTACAAGTAATGATGTAATCCAACTTGTCAAAAAGGAAAATGAAAAGAGGAGACAGAAGGCAGGACAGAGCCTTGGGACCGGGCATACCATGTCATCTTCTAATTAACTAACTGATCCTTTAAACTGTCAAACTCTGTAAGGAACTCCGTGGCCTGGTGTCTGATTAATATTCATACTTGGGCACTGGATGCTCTGATTTAGGTCCCAGTGGTTGTAGTTAAACATCAGTCTTTAAAAAGAGAGAGAAATAAAAACCTCCCTGGCAAACTCAAGTGTCCAGGTTTTCCATTCATAGGGAAATGAGGAGAGGCCACCTCGAATCTCATAACCCATAGGACACAAAACCTCCCTTGATGCATATTGATTCATGGATCATGATGAGGACTTGTATATTGAAAAAATAATTATTTTGTTTCTTTCTTCTGCCAGCCACATTGTTAATCGCACCCTGTGCCTCACTGTTAAATAATTGAATGATGTGTAAAATTACACAGCATTTGGTAATATAATCAGGCCTTCGATTTCAACAAAAATAATTGAATATGTAATTTAATCAAAATATGCTAGGATTGATCATAGCAAGTGGCAACCTGGACTTTTAGTTCTATGACCCAGGCTACAGGAAAATATAGGCCCCCTCTCTCTCTGCTATTGACTGCATTGACTAATAAACGCATGAGCCCAGGCTGGTATTAGTTACATGCTATTTGTGGGAAAGCAATTGGCTGAAAAAACAAAAACAGAAAAGAGATGCAGCCCCCAGAGAGTCCTCTTGAAGTCAAATTCACGCTGTAGCCACCAACAGCTGGCAGGACAACTCTGGGCAGCTCCTCTAGAGGATGGTGCAAGAGGAAGGGTCCCTGGGAGGCACTGCAGGGATCAGCCTTTTTCCTTTACTCTAAATTCACTTTTTATTAATTCCAAGGAAGAAAATACGTTAACAGTGCAATAGTTCTATTGCACTGGCTATGTTTTCTAAAATAATTTTATATTTAATAAGAGAACCTTCCCCCCTCTTGGAGCAAGTCCACTTCATGTTACTCTGTCCTATACAGACACACGCTGTGTCTTACAAAGTTTCTCTGTAGTGATTCTTCTTCATCCTAAAGAGCTTGTTCAAGAGTCTCAAGCCCTTGGTAAGCTTGCCATTATGTTATTTCAACTTACATTTTGAAATGGATGGCACTGCTCATGAAGATGGAAATTGGGATCATAATTCACACACATTGCAAATACAACTGGTGTGGAACTGCTAGACTTGAGATTAACCATGCAACCAACAGATATTGAGGCCCATGTGTAAGGATACACATTAGTCATAGTTCATTTTATTTTGGGGGGAGGAAAAGCCACATACACAATCCATACATTTTTAGTAAAGGAATAACCCAGTTCTATTAAATACATATATTCCAAATGATATGTGGAGTTTACCAGACTAAGCACAAATTCATGGGCAAGTTGGTTCAGATCCAAAATTAAATTCTTTCCTGGATTTCTGCTAACTAGAGCCGGGGAGAACGAAAGCCATCAAGCAGTAGCACCAAGATGATTCCCTGGGTCTTGCCCACCTTGGAAAGATCAGAACTACAGAGGTGAAGCGCATAGACTCATCCCTTGGGATGAGACAGACAACAATCGACATAGTTCTTCCCCCAGTAATAATTTCCACAGTGATTTTTCTTCTTTTGGAAAAAAAAAAGTTAAAAGCTGACACATTCCAAATTTCACACCCACCCACCTTGGCTTGGTATGGAGGCCTTCCAGAACCTACCATCACTGCCAGTGCTGGCCCAGGGCCTCCAGGCCAGGGTGGATCCAATGTCAAGGCAGGCAGAGCCTTGACATCTCACTTCAGAGGACAATGTCAGCATCCTGGTTGCCAGCCAACATCCTGTGCTGTGTTCCTCCGAGCTGAAATACCTCTTCAGTTGGGGAGCAGGCTCTAGAGACACTGAAACTGGCTCAAATCCACAGGCAAGAAGGTGATTAATGGTGTCTTTCAGGGCTAGTGCAGTAAAAAAATAATTGCTCTCGAATTTTTACTGCTAATGAGTGATTGGTACCATCAATATTTGTGTTGTTGGGAGTGGATTTGGGCACGACTATGTGAGAGGGATGGGGTGAAACATCTTTGGGATGCAAATACTCAAACCAGTCTATCAGTTTGGTTAACAACTCTGAACCGGCAGACCACAGCTGCTGAATATGTTGACTTTAAATGTCTCTGGGGAACGCATGCAATGGATCAAAGAACACACTGATTAATCCAACAGAGACCAAAGTCTGTCCCTTTGGTCGTGGTGCAAAGATGTGCCAAAATAAATGGGATAAAAATGCCAAAGCAAAACTGGTTTCAAAGAGGAGTTAAGCTACCAAGTATCTGTCTGAATGCTACCCGAGGAGGTAAAGCCTCTCTTCTTCCCCAGCACATCTAGCCACTTGCATTAAAACTTCACTTTCCCTTCCTTAAAACAGCTACTTGCTTGCTGACACTGCTGACGCCAGGTAAACATCACATGTAGTAATCATTGGATATTATATATTAAGTCATTAACTTTCACTCTATGGAATCCCACAGATACACAAACTTCTCATCACAACACATCCCTATAAAGAAAAGTTTAAAGATAAGTGTGCTCAAATTGCTTGCTAGGAAGCCCATTCTTTTAAGTAGCATGAATCCACTGCTACAGAATAATTCCTTCACCTCAAGCCATCATCCCACAAACATGGTCATCCCTTGATATCTGGAGGGGAAGCTTCTAAGACCTCTGACATGCCAGAATCTGCAGATGCTGAAGTTCCTCATATAAAATGATGTAGTGTTTGCTTATAACCTATGCACATCCTCCAGTATATTTTACATCATCTCTAGACTACTTATAATACCTAACACAATGTTAATACAATGTAAATAGTTGTTACACTCTTGTTTAGGGAATAATGACAAAAAAGTCTATACATGTTTAGTACAAATGATTATTTTTTCTTTTTGTAGCACTGAGAATTAAGCCAGAGCCTTGTACATACCAGCAAGTGCTCTACCACAGAACTACACCCTTGGCTTTAGATGCATTTAAAAAATAAAATTTTATATCTGTGACTGGTTAAATCCGTGAACATAGAATCCGTAGACAGAGGGCCAACTGTTCACAGTTTTGGGGCACTATAGTGGCTGCACAAATGAAAACAAAGACAAAGCGGATTGGCTGGTTAGTAGTGGGTTTTCCAGTAGGGCTAGGGGTAAGGATGTGGACTTAAACTTGAGCAGCAAACACTTTTCTATTCTTTGCCACCAACACAATGACCATAATTTGTTATTTTCTCTGACAAACCACAAAACAGTTACAGGATAGAGCTCTTCAAAACTAGTATAGGAATATGCAATTTAACTTTGCAAAGGTAATTCTATGTCAATTTGCTTCTCTCTGTGATTTCACTGAAGGAAGAGGTCTGTGCTCAGAAGAACAGATCTCCCAGGCTAGGCTTCCAGGATCATCTACCTCCACCCCAACTGGGGTTGTTATTCATGCATGGATTCAATACTTGGAATTCCAAAGCACATGCATTTCCTTTCAGCTCTCTTTGTGGCGCACCAGATTTTACTGGGTTCCAAGTTTTGAGTTACTCTGATATGATCCTTAAAACCAGGCTCCTGCTTTACTAAATGGATATGGTTGAATAATTGTATTTTCAATGATATTCATGAGGTAATGACTGATGCCAAGCTTTCAGGGGAAACTCTTTAACTGGCCACAGATCTGTTTTTTCCAAAAGTCCACAGCAGTTGTCTTTAACTTGGTCCTCTGCATAATTTATTGGGCAGCTGTCAAACACGCGTGTTCTGTCTCATCTCTGGCATTTGTACGGCAATAAATGACATAGGAAACAGGCTGTGCACAAACTGACACTGTGCCATCGAATAAATGAAAAGAAAGGAGTGCAGTGAGGAGGAAAAACAGGAGAATGTGGGCTCTTTTCCTTTTCCAGCAGGCAGGCCTACCAGAGTGAACTCCTTGCTAGTTCTGGAACCAGTGGACAGAAACGGGACCTACTTCACAGAAACCCTTGCTTCACACCATGGTTGTTAGGCTTCCTTTCAAAAAACATCACAATCACTTCTTCTTGCTTTGAACATAAAGTTACATATAATTTTACATAATCCACAATGATTTTATAATGTCAACAATGTTGATAATGTAATGCAAAGCATAGTTTGAAAACAACCTATTTCCTTGAAGAGAATGCCTAATACCTGTAAGTGTGGACAAATTACCCAATCCTGAAAGCCTCATACACAATTGATCTCCATGAAAGCCATGAAGCATTTTTACTAAGCTAACACATTCATTCTTTTTGATCTGTTTCCATTTCCTGCACTGTGTTCAGCACCTCTTATCCCTGTCCAACATCAACAGGTCATTTGCCGAAGGGTCAGTGTTGGCCAATATAAATAACCATTATATAACCTCTAGCATGTTTCAAATCAACAAAGTGGCCTACATTGTTTAAAGCGTAAATTCCAAATATTTGCATGGCAGAGGCTATGCAAGCCTTGTCCAAGGACAGGTAAAAAATTACAGTGAAATAATCAGATCACAGTGAGCTATTCCAGCAAAGTTTCCCCATTTCAAAACAGGCGTGAAAGCAAATAGAGATGACAGTGTCATTTGTGCAGGACAGTAAGCCTGGGCTCTGTACCACAGTCATGTGTTGCCTCAGAGTTTCACACACACGGCTGAAACACCACCATGTATGCAGACCCAAGGAGTTGCAGCCAACTCTACAAGGCCAGAGAACTAGAGAGAAGCTTAGAGGAGGAAAGGGGGGTGACAGCCCCTTTTGTCACCTCTGTCTTTTCCCTCTCAAAGCCCATGAGAAGGGTGAGGCATGGGGACATGAGACGTGTCCACATAAATCCTGATTAGAAGAGATAATAAAAATGTGGCTGGTGGGAACAGGCCAAGAATTCCTAGTACCTGGCTTTGGGAAGAATGACATGGAGTCTATCCTGATGCCACATCTGCCTCTTCTGCTTTGCTGAGCTGATATTGAAGTTAATCTCCATTATTTATGATTTCAAGCTAGGTGGAATAGTAGCTCTAAGTGCTAAACAGGGACAGGACCAAGCAGGCAAAGCGTAACACTGATCATAACTCTGATGAAGATCTAAATTTACTGCCATGGAAAGATGGCCAGAATATGATGCTGACTGAAAAAAAATAATGCAGTTCTAGAGCAAGCCTGAAAAGTTTGACAGTGTTTTCCAAATACCTATAACTAAACGGGTAGATTTTTTCAAAGACACAAATAAATGAATACCTAGTATCTAAAGAATGCTTACTCAAATCTCTGGGTATGGGGATATTAGGCAATGTAAGTCTCTTCACTGTTATTAGTAAGCTTTTTTAAAATTGATGTTTTGGTCTGATTGACGTATCTCTAGGAGATGTGCCTTGAATTTCTATGCTCTCTTAGCTTATTTCTCCTGGAGTTCTTCCTGTCTCCACCTCCTACTTGAAGTGCTTTGTTTATTAGAATGCATATTTTCCTGGTGAGCTGAATCCCTGTCCTTGCTGCTCTCCAATTTTTTACAGTAAGTTTCAGGTTTTCTTATTAGGGAAGGAAGTTGTGTTCATGTTGGAAAATGGGTAATGGCCAAAGACTATTTTTAGATCATCATCATCTCCGTATCATTATTTCATTTAATCATTACAATGGCCCTACAAGGTAAAGACCATTCTGTTCTGGTCTATAATATTATTTCCAGTTTTTTGAAAAGCAAGGTGGGTCTGGAAGTTGAGATAATCAACCCAATATCACATAGGAAGTGCTGAAATAAGAATTAACCTCAGCTGATCCAACTGTAGAGTTTGTGCTCTTAAAGGTTATGTGATGCTGTGTTGATATGAAGAAATGGTGGTACTGTGACATCAATACTAATTAATAAATACACTTCAGATCCCAGGAAGTGAAGGCTGCCCCCTATGGAAATCTACTTTCACCTCTACAGACTCTGAGTAGCAATGTACTTATGATTTCTGAGCTTCTATTTTTTTTTAACCTGGAAAGCAGATATTATAGTACCATTTGCTCCAATCACAAAAAAGCTTTTTGTTGTTTTCAACATCTTCTGAGAAGGTAAGATGTAATGTGCTCCTTTAAACAATGGTGGATTATTTCTCTCTGGGGTCAAGAAAATAAAAACAAAACTGTATTTAAGTTTTTGAAACAGATTTACACAAATCAAAATGTACATTTTATTTCCTTTTTTTCACTAGGCCAACTGTCCTGCTCTTCTCCCTGCTAATTTTCCTGATGATGTTCGAACAGAACCCACTGATTTGGGCCATTTCCACGCCCATGCACAATAACAACCAGTGACATCAACATATCCCATCAGTTATGGGAATTAGACTTATTAGTTAATTACAAAACCAGCAGAGGGAGCACAAGCCCTGCATGAATAATAACCATCCTGAGTGTCATAAACAGTGGTAGGGTAGAAGGGAGAAACACACTGGAAAGCCATGAGAGGTATCAGAAGACAGTCTGATGGTGTTGAGGTAGAAATATAATATGTTGTCCATTTAGTCTCAGTGTAAACGCTGATTTTTTTGGAGGTTAAAAGGAAGAAAGACATGGTATGGTGTGTGTTTTATGTGTTTTCCTTTGTCCTAGCGGTAACACCTTCCCTACTGGTTGAAAAATTCAGGGCAGATGGTGAGACTTGGCTGGAGTTGGCAAATGCTTGCTTACTCACTGTGAAATCTGAAATCAGAGTAGCATTCATCTTAGCCCTTTCCATCCTAGACAAAGTCCCAAGCGAGCCAATCTTATATTCTTCTAAGGTGCAATCAAGATTCATAGAGAAACACTTCCGGATATGAAAAAAGAAAATATAAAATCATTCATTTTTAAAGAACTATCTGCCCTAAATACTGCTATTATTTTAAATAAATGGCCACCATTTCAAATCTGAAGCCAGATGATGTTAGGACAGATAAGACAATGCATAGATTTATGTCTCCTGTCATGTATAAATGCAAATTAATATAAAGGGCATCCATGTATCCATCTACTGGTAGGTTACAAAATATTCTTAGCACTGAAACATTCAAGACTAGGCCAACTGTTTAAATGGCAGTATAATCATACCAAGCCCATAAATACTGCCCTGTGAGACAGAAAATTTAGCTGAAGAAACAATAAAGGACTTGATTTCTGTACTATGCATTTCTTCTGTTGACTTTGAGAGGACATCTCTCTATACTCAAAGTGGGGAAAACAAAAAAGCAAACATATTCTTGTTTCAAATGTGTGTATTCTGGAAATATGTTAAAGCAAAATGTTTTCTTTGAAAAATTAATGGGAATAGGCCCCTGGGGTGAGGGAGAAATTTCCACTTTGGCTCATATTAAAAGCATTGTCAAGGCTCAGGAGTAGACAAATGGTGTTGGTGAGGAAATGGTACGTGGAGAATGAAGAGTGGCTCTAGGATAGGGTCAGCTGTCTGCTTCTTGAGGGAACCAGCTCAGGGCACACCGAGGAAGCTGGGCCTGGCCACATCCCCAGGTTCCCTGTGCGCCCCCCACTCCTCTCTGTCCATGCTGCACCCCAATCCTGTGAGTGGCATTCCCAATCATCCTGCTGACGCACTGCCTACCACCCCGGGAATGCTGCTATCATCTGAGCAATTTTATGTCATAAAATTCTTATTTTGAAACCTATTCACCAATATGATGGTGTTAGGAGGCAGAGATTTGGGGACGAGGTTGGTATCCTTATAAAAGAAGCCCTAGAAAGTTCTCTCATCCCTTCCAGTGTGTAAGATGCAGGAACCAGAAGGTGGGCCTTCACCTGATGCTCAGTCTGCAAGCACCTTAATATCAGATTTTCCAGTCTCTGTGGTAGGGAATGATAAGTTCTACTCTTCAGAAACTGCCTCACTGTGGTATCTTGTCACAGAGCCTGAATGGATGAAGATGTGTGGCATGGCAGAGTTGACAGCAGTGCCACCCAGGAGATTAGAAACATATTTGGTTCAGGACCTGGAGTTTGCTTCTCAGTGGGGGAAAATGTGGTCAACTCTTGATCTATATCATTCACTCCCTTGAAGAATTTGGAACACAGAAGACCTTCTAAATGTAGCCTGCATCAAAGTAAGTGGGCCACTCTGCATGTGGCACTGGACCAGACTGCAAACTTTTAACCTTCTTATGTGATTTTTAGTGATATTTTTCATGGCTTAGTTGCATGGTGCTGGAGCACAGACTGTAGGTAACAAAGGAAAGCTGCATAGGGAAGGATGCAGTGCAGTGTTAACCCACCTCCTCAACCTACCACACACCGTCAGTTGATTGGAAACCAGTGAGTATCAGACATTACTGTACTCGTGTAAGTGTGTTAGTAAAATGCAGCCATTGCAGATAGCAGTATTGAACCTACTTATACATGTGTGTGCTTAAGACAGGCATCTACTGTTACTCAGCAGACATGTACGTTTTCTCATTTAATTATTAAACTTGGGCCTGTAATAATTTGGTTTAATGGTATAATGAAAATATTAAAATAAATTAATTTTTATTACCTATATTCATTAACTATATTATGTATTTTATATGCTGCCGAAGACAATTCCTCTTCACTCAGTGTGGCCCGGGTAAGTCAAAAGTTTGGATACCTAGTCCCTTACTGCCTTCCTTGGGGTGGTTTTGCTTTCGTTATCAACACAGTTGGAAATATCACATGGGTAGATCCTGTTCTGGTTCTCAAAAGGTGACCATAATATCTGTTAAGTGACCACTCCCAAGTTTGATGCAACACTTCTCTCTTAGATTGGCCACTTCTGGGACACTGGTTTCAGCTACTGCTTTGAAAAATCCAAATGATCTTATCACCTCCCTCTGAATTGGTACTATGCCAAAATGCAATTATTTTTAAATCTTTTTTTCCATTTAGAGAAAATTTTCTCCCACTTTTATGCTTACTTGAGGTTTTATTGGCAAATTACCATTTTCTGAATATCTCTATTATATACTAGTCACAGTATTAGAAACCTTACCTACGTGACCTCACAGATCTCCAAATCAATCACCTTAGGAGTCTGCACTATTTTTAGTTCCCACTTTACAGAAGGGAAATGTGGGACTCGGAGCAACATGACCCAGGTTACCAGCATCTGATGTCTGTCTATGGAAACCCACATTTGACTTTCTGCTAAACTCACTGAATATCCTCTTTCAAGTGAGAAAAGGAAGTGACAATTTTAGGGAGGACAGAAGAAACCATTACTATTAGAATTCTCATATCCCCATAGTGTGCGTTTTTTGTTGTGTTATGCAACTGAGTTTATTATTGTGAGCATGAGTAACAAAAAGTCTGAAGAAATGAATCCTGTCACTGAAAACAATATGAATAGGTGAGAGAAATAATTGTTTGTCCCGACCTGCCTCTAGGGATCCTGAGTGCCCACACTGTGGGCTGTCCCCACATGGGCAGGTGCTTTCTCTTCCATTATGGTGGCTGAAGGTCATTACAGAGCCGGCAAGCAGTAAGCTAACTAGCCCCTTGTCTGTCGGAGTTCATTAAGAACAAAATAAATGGGACCAACAATGGGAGGCTCTGAATCTCGATTCATCTTGAACATCTATGGGAAACTATAGGTTTCTTATGATTTACAGGGATTTCTAAGTTCTCCACAGGGAGCATATTACACATCTGGCTAATACAGCCCAGCCATTTTCTTTAATAAGAAATTGACCAAGAATGAGGAAACAAATTACTAATCATTGTTTTCATCTGGTAAATGAACTCAACAGAGCCCTGCCTATGGATTAGGCAGGAACCCAAGGATTTATTTTATTTCCACTATTACTCATAGAGTCTGTGTTGGCTGCTCCCTGAATGAATCAATCAACAGACACCAGCACTAGGTCTCATCCTATCATGTTAGGAATTACTGAAATTCTAAACCCTGTCATTTGTTTCAGTGGAAATAGCCTTGCTTGAAAAGAGCCAATCATTAGTTAGGCCTGTGTTCCACATGTACGTTCTTATTTTCAGCACTTCTAAGCCATTTTTAGTCAATTTTACAGGTAAGCCAAGGAGCTATTTAAACCTAGGTTAGGGAGCATAAATTGCAAACCTCTGAAATCCTAAAAGCAATCATTTGGACATTTCTGCCATTTAATGAAATAAACACCAGAGAAATCCATGCGAGTGGAACCCATCTCATGAGTATGTTAGATGCTGATCACCGCAAATATGTTGATGTTAAAAACACCAGGCTTGCTTCATTCATTTCTTCAGAGACACCAACTCCCCACTGACCCTCCCACAATGAAGTTCTCCTGCTTACCTGGATGTGATGCACAAACCTTTCCATGGAGACTACTGATTTTCTCTTTTAGAGCAAGCTCTGGAGACAATGTGAAGTCATTTGGATGGTTCTCAGGTCAGCAGACATTATCATACCACAGACATATCACATGTATGTGAAAAAGTACATGTTTCAGCAACTGCCAAGTCATCTACAGTCTGCAGTTCCCCAAAGACGGGTTCAGCTATGGGGCGGCCAGAGGCAGAGTCACGATTCACTGTGGCAGGACCAGGGCCTGGACACAATTGTCTTTAATTGTCTGGTTGTCATCTCCCAGATACTCTTGGGGGACATTGTGGCTAGAGTAATGGAATAAATAAATACACAGAATCTGTTATGCGGCCCCGTCTTGAAAGGCTCTATTTATTTGCTCAGTATTCATTAAGGAGAAGAAAAAAATTAAGAGTTCATCTTTTATGTTTCACATCAATACTGTGTATCATTTTTGTCCGAGTATGAACTGGTGTATTACGTTCTTTCAATTATGTAAAAAGCAAGATGATGAATGGATTACATGTTTGCAGTAAAGCTGTTTTTTTATGCTCAGATTTTTGTTTGTGAGGGTTTGCAATTAGAAGGGGAGGGTAATCACCTAAGAACCATCTGACTGGTAATTTTCTTCTAGAGGTATAGAACTGTAATTCTGTCACCAAGGGGTTACACAGTTCGTGAAGCTTTAAAAACTTAATTCTGCTTAAGGTTTGGAAGTACCTTTAGTATTGTAGTCAGGAGATGATCAGGCCTTCCACCTGGCCTTTATCCCTCTGCATATACCATAAAGGGTTGTCTCCACCCTCAGTGCATAGCAGTCAATGCTGCAGTCACCACATGAGCAGCCACCGTGAGACACTATGGAACACACTACATGCATGTGCACACATCAGCATGTTTGACACTTTCAACAACCTTTGACCAGGGTATTATTGGCTGCACTTTACAAGGGAAAGAGTGAGGTTTACACTCAAAGTCAAGAGTCATACTGGGTAAACCTTGCTTCCAAACCTGTCTTCCTGATAACGTAACTGAGGTTACTCTGAAACTAGTTTCTCAACTTACTGGGAAAGGAATGGCAGAATTCCTGCTCTCCTGCGGTTTACTGAGCTTTCACCTCCATCGGGCCTGTCCTTAGGCTGAGATCCAGGAAGAGGAGGGCTGCAACAGCACACTGCAGAGAGCTTGGGCTGTCAGGTGCAAGAGGCTGCTTTCAAAACACAGTATTTGGGAGATGCCTGATTACTCAATACTAGGAAGCTTTCATCTCAAGATACCCACAGTACCAGGAACCATTTTATCATTTATAGGCTACCACTTCTTGCAGATATTTCTTATTGTCTGGAAATCCCATATAGCCATATTTACCCTAAAGGGGCTTATCACTTAGGAAAGGGCCATGCTCTCTATCTCTGTCTCTTACCTGGAACTCAGACTCTGCTTTGCTAAGTTTGTGAAAAGATCATATGTGGTCACAAGTTTCAGGTACTAAGTTGTCTTGAAAGGAATAACTTTCACAGAATGTTAATGCTACTAGAACAGCATATACACCACCCTTCTTTGCTACAACAGAAGATCCAACAGGCAGAGTGGTTGTGACATCTACCACTTGACCTTCTGGTGCCTGGTTCACGGTAGGTGCTCACTCGCTATCTCATGAATGATACGTGCCTTCTTTTGTGTTTCTTAGCTTTTCCATTTTGAATCTCTTCCCTTTTTGTATACATCCTTTCCTTTCCCTCCCTCTTAAAGTGTCTTCCACAGACACTGTGACAGAGGATGTGCTCTGAATATCACCTGTCTCTGGGCTGTAGAACTGAAAGAGGGGATTTGGAAAAAAAAAAACACAAAATGAAAAACAACCAAAAAATGAAAAACAAAACAAGCTGAAATACTCCTTTCTAATTTCATAGGAAAGCTCTTAAGAGACCAGAGACACAGGAGAGCCCGACCATTGTATGTCGTGAGGCTAAGTTGTTCAGAGCATCAGGAAAGAGCTACGGGAAATCGTGATTATTGTTGTACATTATTTGTGTTTAGCGCCAGAGAAACGACTTTCTTTTTGCAATATCTCTGTCCCAATAAAATTAAGAACTTAGTGTAGGAACCACATTCCCCCCAAAGGACCCAGCTTAAAAAATTTTATTAGCTCTACTGCCACAAGGATTTATGGTTTCTTTTTTAATAGTTACCGTCTGATACACCATACATTTCCTTAGTCACTAGGTAGATTCATTTATCTTTCTTCTGAAAAATGCACTGAAGGTTTTAAACAAAATCTGGCCCTTCAGTTGGCTGAATTTTCCATGGGGGGAGGAACTGCTGAATGACTTTGGAATACGTCTCCAAAACAAGAAGACCTTAAAGTAAAAACAAATACTGAAAACTGTATTTTCCTGATTGTCAGTCAAGCTAATTACACTTTACTCTAAAGCTTTGTCTATCAGGCAAGAAAAGAAAAAGCAATTGGGGGCTCTCTCCTCGCACAGCCTGCTGTCTGGGAATATAACATGAGTTTATTCACAGCAGGAGCCTGCTGTAATTGGCAGTTCCATTTTCCCCTACTACAGGGTAATTCTCTAGTGAAGAAAACACAATGTTAACAAGATTTTACAAATCGGACATATGGTATCCTATCTGAAATGACCAGCAAAGTTCCTTCTCTCCCCCAAGCAAACACAGTCATCACTGCGCAGGACTATAAGACAGTGGTAAGATGAGACAGAAGCCCCTGGAGTTCTTTTAGGGAGCTTTTCAGTCTGTGGTCCTAACAAAAAGCCAATGAACGACAACAAAAGGTAAGACACTCAGAGTGTGGATGTGTTCCCAAGAGTTGTCAATGAAAGGATGACAAAAACCGCTCCTGGACGGCAGAGCTGCATTCCCATCAGCAGATCATGCCTCATGTGTTTAAAGAGAACTCGGGCTCCAGAAGGAATCTGTAGTGAATCCATTAGGTTTAGGGTGAGGATGATCTAGGGAGTAAGGTCAAAGGGAATCATAAAAGACATGCAGGACATAGCAGCAGTTCTGGGCTTCTCTTCATCTCCTCCCTAAACACAGATACTCCACAATGGACTTTTAGGGAGAGTCGAACTGCTTTGATGTGCATTCAAAAGGGGCTGCCTTGTCATAATTCTTGTTAAAAACCCTACACCCCAGTGAGGTTTGTGGATTCTGTGTTAACTCACAAAGGAACAGAAGAAAAAATGTCCTGGTACATAAAACACCAGGCAGGAAGCTATGTGAATTTTCCATGAAAAGAAGAACAATAGTTTCTATCCTCTCTCCTCTTGAGCATATTAAGTATACACCGTTCCGTTCTTCCTTGGTAGGCCATTTGGGGAGATTCTAAAGAGGGCCAGAAATAGGTCCTCGGGAATTTACCTAGGATCTGCTGCTAAGATATCCACAGTTTATTGCCCATCATCATCCTCCACGGACTGTCATCAGACACCATCTGATGTTGTCTGACCCCTGGTACAGAGACAGAGCAGGAAGGAAGAGTCACATTAAAGTTGGTGATCTCAAGAGCATTCAGTGAGGGATTAATGAGCAGCTTCCAAGCACCAGGTACTCAAAGGAGAGGCAGAGAGTCAGGTTAAGTCCTGGTTCTCATGCGGAGTTAAACTGCCTTTTGATACCACCTGGTGATGCATAACTGACAATCAAAGGGAAGCTGCTAGGTAGAGGAGGGAGCAGGTGAAAGAGCCACTTTTTTGCGTGTGTTAGCACACTCAGTCACAGACACACATGCACACACATGTGCACGGACTCCAGGAACAATGTTTGTTTCTCTACTTACATTCTTTCCTGGCTCACTGTTCCTGCCTACCTGGTCTACACAACATTTCTGTTACCGTTTCAGCTCTTCTTTCATAGTCTGGGGCAGACAGGCCTTAAATGACACCAAATCCGTGCTAGAGAGCTCTGCTTTCTCTAATGTCTTGCCATCCTCCAGATTATGAAAGAGTCTCAGCTGGGTGTTAGGTATCTCTTGCACCTTAGAAGGTTTGGAAGTATCTTTAGTATTGCTCTAAATCTAGCAGAATCAATACTAGTAACAATACTAGTATCTCTAGTATTGTTCTAATATCTGTTCATTTCGAAGTCAAGAAGAACAGAATATCACATAATAGAACCTAGCTGGCTTTTAAGAATGGGCTGTTTCATTGGGTTCATTTTTACGGCCACTCCTTTGACTAACTTCCTCTTCCAAAAGTTAGAGAACATTTTCACCCAAAGAACAGGTACTTGTGTTAAGTGAAGTACAGTATATCAAAAAGATAAATGCTATACAAGTCCACATGAGGTCCTTTAGAGTACTCAAGTTCATAGAGACCAAAGTTGAATGCAGGTTGCCTGGAGTGTGGTTGTGGAAGACAGCCAGACAGATGTGAGCTGCTTCCTCTGGAGACAGAGGAAGTGACCAAAGCCAAGGAACAGGGACACACTCTAGAAGTTAGAAAAGGCAAGGAAGCAGATTCTCCCATTGTGCTTCCAAAAGGAACGCAGTTCTGTAGACATCTTGACTAACCAAGGAGACACGTTGTGACTTCTGCCTTCCTGAATGGTAAGATAGTAATCTGTCTAATTTTAAGCCCCTTTCACTCCCATCCTGCCTCCATCGAATATGGTCACTCAGTGTTATTTGAGTCAATACAGTTTTGAAAATGACGGTAGTCAGGCAGATACCTGTGTATACAAAAGGCAGGTAATATCTGACGTTTGGTGACAAATACCCTATCTCCCAGGCTGTAGAAGGCCAACCAAGTTTCCCAGAATTGATCATACATCACAGGCATCCTGACTACAGGGACAGACCAAAAAAAAACAAGGAACAAGCTTTCCAGAAACACAACTGCAGGCACTACCCAAACTATGTCATTGTGCTGATCGATGCAAATGTAAACCAGAAGTTAAGCAAGGAATCTGGAGGCCAGAGATCCTCAGTTTAACCTTGGCCCTGCCACTTGCCAGCTGAACAAACTTGGGCTTTTTATTCACCTCAGAGCCATAGTTCTGCATCTGTAAAATGGGATAGTTTAGCTTGCAGTCTTCACTTGGCTTCTGCTTCTTTCTTTCCCAAAGGGCGGGGAATTCTGAAATACTTGGTAACTCCATTATTCCTGATACTTAGTCTGTTCCCTTTACCAAGCAGGAGCCAGACTTTCCTCCTCCACAATGGGGAATGAGTGTGATCTCCTGGGCCAATACATCCTTCTTCCCACACTTCTTGGGGTTTCTCATAAATCTGTGCCCATCTTTCCAGGTTTATGATTATATTTGCTTTAAAAGAGCTGCTGAGAACACCCAATGCTATTTCTGCCAACTTCTGATTCAGGTCTGGCACCCAATAGGTGTTCAGGTAATACTGACCACTCTTATTATGACTACAGCTTTTATTACTAGGTATTCTGATTCTACCAAAAATTTATCTTCTTTCATAAAAAATGGATTCATTACATGAATGCGAATGAGATCTGACCAACATGAGCCACCAGACTTTTGTTATTTTGAAGGTAGCACCATAGTAACCTCAGTGTTCCAACAGACCAGGATAGGCACGCTCTTGGGGATGGCTGTACTCTTTCATCTTCTCTGAGTGAATTCATGCTCTGTGTTTGCTCGTTGTGGAGGTCAGGTGGCCAGCGTACTAGGTCTGTCTGCAGTAGTCACTGATCAGCACCTTAATGCAGGGTTTCTCAATTTCAGTCTATGGACAGCTTAGGGCCGATGTTGCGGAATAGGGGTGAATGTGTCTGTGACGTACACTGTAGGATGGTGTTGTAGTCAGGGCTTTTAAGGGAATAGATTTAATACAGGACACATAATTTATAGGATTATTTTCATAATATTCACCCAAGGCGTCAAATGCAGAAGAGAGCGGGAGATCTGTCCATGAACTAGAGACCCAAAGAATCCAGCTGAGGGCCTGGATCCCACGGCAGTGTCCTCCATGAGTCCAGTTGAAGACCTAGCACCCACAGCAATGGCCTCTATGAGTCTAGTTCTGGAAGCCTAGAGCCTGTGACAAAGTCTCATGCAAGTCTGTATCAAGGATCTGCACTGGAAAGGCCGAAAGGTTAGTGGTGAAAGCTACAAAGTCTGTGTCAGCAGGATGAAGGATCTGTGCTAGTGGGCTGAGGGATCTGCACTGGAGCCAGGAAGTGATGCTCAAGGGAGGGACCAGAGTTCCCCAGAAAAGAATGGCAGCCAACCCCAGTGACAGCGAGGTCTCAAGCTCCTCTGATAATGTGAACAGCTGAGTTCATATCGAGAAAATGAGCGTGACAAGCTTCTGCAGGAGAATCACCAGTGCACCACCTTTCTCTCCAGCTCTCCTTTTATGCTGTTGGTAACAATCTTCAGGTGGGCCTTCCATACCCAGCACCACACTGATTCAGTTTAGCTGGGTGTCACAAGCTGACAATTAGTTAATCCACCATGGACAGTTAGCAGCATCCTTGCACTCTGCTCAGTAGATGCCAATAGCACCCCCGCCTGAGCTGTGACACACAAACGTCTTCATAGACTGTCAAATGTCCCCAGGTGATTACTCTTGCATCGGGGTATATCTGCTCTGAGATTACTAATTGTGGCTGTTGGCTAAAAAAATAATTAAATATTGAACACAGGAAGATTCATAGTCATGACTACCAGAATGTGAATAATTTAAAATAATTTTTATATGCTTAATAGTGTCCCTCAATCAATACACATATAGTAAATGTAATAATAGGTGAAATTGCCTTGCATGCTCTATAGTGCTAACAAGTGCAAGGAACTAACTTTTTATTAAGCCTGTGATATGTGTGAAGTATTTTGTTCCTAACATTTTCTTTCGCATTTCACACTCTATTTTTATCAAGAATGAAGGCCCAGGAAGGTGGAGGCTTGTGATCAGGGTCATTCTGCAGTAACATAATCAAGGTCCCTCTGCTGCCAAGAGGTGGTGCCAGGACCCAAATATAGGGTTCTAGCTCTTCAAAGCCTTCTACATCTTCTTCCATCCCTCCTATAGCCTCAGATCCTACCTATGTCGCTCTGAAATGGGAGGGAGACACTCATATGCTCTTTAACAAGCCTTTCTGTACATGCTGCACACATATCCAAAGATGCCAGACAGGGCTGGTATGATATCTATAACCTGGAGGTGAAGTCATGTGAAATAGTGAACTCAAGCCAAAATTTAGGTGCCCAACACCAATCAACTAGCCACAAAAGAACATCTTGGGATCCAGGGTTAGTATTAGCCATTTTTTTTTTTGTCTTCAAACATCTAGAAAATTTGAATTTTGGGTGTCTGATTTTTAAATTCTTCATATGTTCTAGGTAGAAGTCCTCTGTCTGAGGGACAGTTGGCTAAAATTTTTTTTACCAGTTTGTGGGTTTTCTTTTCACTCTGTTGGTGACTTTTTAAGACCCAATCCAAACATGGACATATGAGATGAATTCACACTTCTTAGATGAAGAATACAAATGGCAAATATTTATATGAAAAAATGTTCATTATTGGTCATTAGAGAAATTCAAATTAAAACAACACTGTGATTCTATCTCACCCTAGAAAGAGTGGTTATCATGAAGAAATCAACCAATAACAAATGCTAGAGAGGCTGTGGGGCAAAAAAAGAACCCTTCTCCACTGCTGGTGGGAGTGTAGACTGGTGAAACCACTGTGGAAATCAGTGTGGAGATTCCTCAAAAAACTAGGATTAGATCCAGCTATTCCCCTTCTTGGTATTTTCCCAGAAGAATTGAAAACATCATAGCACATAGATATATGTGCATCCATGTTTATAGCAGCACAACTTGTCATAACTAAATCTTAGAAACAACTGAAATGCCCATAAACCGAGGAATGGATAAAAAAGATGTGGTATATTTATAGAATGGAGTACTACCCATCTATAAAGAAAGATAAATTCAAGGCTTTTATAGGTAAGTAGCTGCAACTAGCAACCATACTCATAAGTGAAATAAATCAGACTCGCATGTGTGAACATTGTATTGTCTCCCTAGTGTAAGAAACTGAAAGAATAAATAAGATCCAAGAGGTACAATTGACACTGTGAAAGGGAAAGAAACTGTTTAAAAGGAAAGAATAACAGGGATGGGGTAAAAGAGAAAAGAAGGAAGGGGAAAATATATATATATATATATATATATATATATATATATATATATACACACACACACACACATACATATACACAAGATAGCTAAGATAACTGTACTAATTTCTACCAATTCATTGAAAGGAACAGTTAGTGCTTATACTGTTTGAACAAGTTTACACGCCTATATCTGATAATCTGAGGAACTACTTTGAAGATAACAATATGCAACATAATAACCATTGTTAATTTTTTATCTTGTTTTGAAAATCTGTATCATTTTTTATTGTTTTTTAATTCTTTTTAATATAAAAAAATCCAGAAAATTAGACTTCAATGGAAATACCTTAAACAAATTTCACAATGACCTACATAGCAAGAAGAATTTAGATTCTGTTTTGTGATTTTTAAACTCAGCATCTGTAATGTATTGAAATACATTCCTCTTATTCCAAAGTCATCTGGAAATGTGAGCTGCCAGAATGTGACCTTATTTGGAACTAGGGCCTCTACAGAGGTAATCGAGTAAAAATGAAGTCAATTAGCTGTGGGCCTCATGCAATGTGACTGGTGTTCTTAGAAGTGGGCGACATTGGACACAGACACAGAGGGAGGACGACATGGGCAGACACCAAGGAGAACACTGTGGGAGGACGGGATAAAGTACAGCTAAGGCAGTGAAGGCCCACACTGCTGACCAGCTACCACAAGGCAGGCAGAGGTGAGAACAGGTTCACCTACAGGTTTCAGAGGAAGTATAGTCCTAAAAACATCTTAATTTTAGATTTCTAGCCTCAGAATTTTGAGATAACAGATTTCTCCACCTTTATTTTTTCATATTTTGGGTACACAAGGTCGAACTCAGGACCTTGTGCCTGCCAGAAAGGTGCTTGTGCTGCTGAGCTAAATCCCTGGCCCAATTTCTCCATTTTTAGCTTCCCTGTTTGTGGTATTCTTTTTATTACAACCCTAAAAACTTCCTACAGTATCTACATAACAAATTTAAGCAGGATTTCTAGACATAGCAGTCCCCTCAACCAAGATTTTTCTTGTCACAGTTTCAGTTACAATCAACTATCATCCAAAATTCCTAAAAGGAAAATTTCAAAACTAAACAATTCCTATAAATTGTAAGTCGTGTGCCATTTTGAGTAGCATGATAAAATCTCATCCTGCCCTACTATCTTTCATGTAAGCTGTTAAGTGTCCCTTTTTCCAGAATATCCATGTTGTATATGCTACCTTCCCTTAGTCACTAAGTGCCCTAAGGTATCAGATTGACTGTCATTTTATTGCAATGCTTATGCTCAAGTAACACTGAGTTTGCTTCATAAGGGTTCCAAACTATAAAAGTAGTAGTGTTGGAAATACAGATATTTCAAAGAGAAGGCATACATAACAAGATTCCTTTAGGTAAAAAGGTGAAAGTTTTTGACTTATGGAAAGAAAAAATTATATAGAGATTGCTAAGATCTACAAAAAGAATGCACCTTCTACCTACTAAATTGTGAAGAAGGAAAAAGAAATGTGTGGTTTGCTGTCATACCTCAAGCTGCAAAAATTATGGCTAGTGTGTGGTAGGTGCTTCAGAAGGGAAAAGCATTAAATTTGTGTATATATGTACAGAAAAAAACATGGTTGATACATGAGTTTAGTAATAACTATGGTTTTAGGCAGCCACGAGGGGTCTCAGAAGTATCCCCTAAGGATAAGAGAGACTACTGTACCTGTGTTTTATGTGTGTAGTATGTCTAGCTTTCTGAGGTGGCTTCTCAGGGAGTTGTACCCATCATATGTCTGATCTGAGGTGCTATCCTGTGGGCAGGGGCCCTCACCCATGCCAACTGGCATCTGGCCCCAGTTTGCCTTCTGCATGGTTTTATCTTCAAGGAGGGCAGGGACTGCTTTGCTGTCTGTCATTGCTTCTCCTTGCTTTTGGATCCCTGTCCACATTCTCCAGGCTTGTCTTCCTAGGTCACAGGCTAAAGGGTCTCTTGGCTTTAGTTTGTTGGTCTTACAATATTTATCATTTTATTCTAATGGATTTGTAATAATTAAATCTTAGATGAAAATTTTACCTTATAGCAACTATATAAATATATGCAGAAAAACAGGAGGACTATTTCTAAAATGCTGATACACAGAGGCATCAATGTCCACATTCACCTGCAAAACAGACTGTAGAAAAACTCAAGATAAATTATCAGATACAGAAAAATAATCATATAAAGATTGTCCTGAAAGTTTCCAAACTAAAGTGGAATAGTGCTTTACTGTCTTGAAGGTACTGTTGTGGAGGACAATCCAGACATGATGTTAAAAGGTTCACACCTGGCACTCCTAAAGCAATGCAGCGCACAGCCCACAGCTTCTCTGCTGAGCCCTTCACTGGTGTGTTATTTAATTATTTCACTCCT
The DNA here is from genome assembly GCA_004027595.1 of Dinomys branickii. Classification (NCBI taxonomy): domain Eukaryota; kingdom Metazoa; phylum Chordata; class Mammalia; order Rodentia; family Dinomyidae; genus Dinomys; species Dinomys branickii. The sequence goes on from PVLD010009589.1 coordinate 55,599, forward strand.
GGCTTTGTTAGAGGTGCCAGCATTGGATTTGTTTATAGGTGTCCTTTCCTTCCAATCTGCCTGCAGGGGCTCACCCATGTCATTTGTCAGGGGCTAAATAGCCCGAGGCTAAGAGTAGACATTTACTTACAGAATCTTCAGACTCTTTTAAATAGACCTTTGGGATTTCGCCACTGGTCATTCTGCTGCAAGAGGTTTCAAGACACCTTGCTGGGTGTTTCTTTTAATTGACTAACCTCAGTGTCCCTGTTTAAAATTGCCATAACCCACACATGCCCTCGGTCTGAAGCTTCTAATGACCTTTCTCTGGCCCTCAACACATATGGCTGAAACAATGCAAACATCATTTGGAAGATGAGTAAATTCAATAATTCAATTACAGCTGCACCAAAGCACCATTTATCAAACTTGGACCACAGCACTCTGTCTCTCTTAGCCCCCTGTTTTTCCATGGCCAGGCATTTGGGGAAAGTTGCTAATCAATTTAGGAATGATTAAATTGAAATTTGTAACACTTTCCATTATTAAACCTTCAATCTTCATTACTGCAACTTAATGATTATATCATGGCTGAGAAAAACAAATTATGGGTAGCTGGTATTGTTCAGAAAGCTGGAATTGCAAGAAGATTGTCATAAATACCAGAAGTTTAATATGTGCGGGCATATGAATGAATGGCTGGATTGACATGTTACAGAGGGAACCAAGTGGCTATTCCCTTCCCAATAAAAATGTGCACTAAAACTTGACATAATATGTAGGCTTTTACTGCATTCTTGTTCTTTTTTATATAGTGTTCAATAAGCTAGAGGGGATGGATCAGGCTTGGCAAACTTGCATGTGCGCACAAGGGCCTTATTTCTGGAACATGCTCAGCATGCTCAGTCTAAAACTCTCATCAGACCCTGGATGGTAGGTTGAGATCTTCTCTACTTAATAAGATGCTCTACACCTTGTGCCCCTTGTTTTTATATTTTAATAACAAAACTCCATTATTAGTCTCTGACCAAAAACTCATTGACAGAATTATGTTTCTTATTGCTTTAATGACACAGCTGATATTTGGTACATGGTCTCTGCAAACAGTAGTAGTAACTACTGCAATAGTAGTTAATCATTCTCTATGTTTTGGTAGTCAGTGGAAATTGGCAGGGTTCCCCATCTGTCTCTGGGTATTGACATTCTGATGGGCACTAATTGTGGGCTGCCAAAAAAGAATGATTAATAAAATTCAAGGAAATGGAAGAATTCTTGGTGATAAAATGGGAAAAAAAATCCCAACAGCAATTGGAGATGTACAAGCCCATTTAAGCACTTTAGGAATTAGGGGTAAATGACGATCACGATGATGACAGAATGAAAAGTAAAAATAAATGAGAATTTAAAATGAGTTAGATGATATGTGAAGCACTTTCATTAACACTGAAGCTTCACTATAACCTTCTGCATAAGTATTATTTCCCTCACTTAACAGGGAAATAAGAGTTGAAGAATTGAAGGCTCCGCACAGTGAGGCACTTGCTCACCCTGTAATATCCTGAGCAAATCTAGATGCTGAGGAACTGAGGCCTCCTTCCTGTGGCCATCAGAGTGAACCTCGGCCCCAACCATGTCTTAGCTGACCACCATCCTGGGCAGCACCCTGAACGTATCCTTGGAGGATCCTGAAACAGAAACTTGAAACTAAGCTACTCCTAATTCCTGACATCCAGTGACTGCACAACATGACGAATGGCTGCTGTTCGGAGTCCCTGTGTTGCTGTAATTTACTATGACACAAGATAACTAACAGACCAGATGCACATCTACAAATGGGTAGGGCCTGGACTCGAACCTCAAACTCTCTGGTTCCACTATACTGCCCTGTCTCCTTAATGCTTCCAAATCCCTCCTTCATGCATCTAGCTCTCCTTTATAAGGGAGCATACTTTAATTCTGCTCTCACTGCTGCCCACTGGTAGGTACTTTCTGCAGCAACTATGATCTCTTCCAGCCAGTCAATCATCAGAGAACAACATCAAGGTAACACAGCTCATCATCTAGACAGACTGGTGAGGTCCCAGTGCTTAGCAGGTGTGCACTTTTCCTTCTCTCAGTTCAGGAGGTTTACTTTATACGTGCAGTATTTCCAAAGCAAACTGCTAGCAATGGTGTTCAATGAGCAAATATCATAACATCTCTTAATTACCTTATTAAAAATGGTGAAGCAGATTCATTTCACCAAATTCCATCTTTCACCTTGAGGTTTACATATTAAAATAAATTTCCTGAATAATAAGCTCATCTCTTATGTTCTATCTTCATTTAAAAACCAACATGGTGAGAAGGAAGCCTGTGTGAAATCATGGCAGGTTCACTCTTCACAATGCAAACTGCATTTATGGTGAAAGCCCAGAGCGAATGCTGCTGTCATGGTGTGCATCGTCCATTGATACAGACTTTTCGGCCCAGAGAAAAAAGGGTGGCACTAAATAAAAGGGTCCCAGCAGGAACCTCATCTCTTTCAGGCCCTGAGAAAGGTCCCTTTTAGTGAGCAAAGGGGAGAAAATGAGCCGTAAGGTATGAAGAAAGGAGCAAGCTGTGAAATGAAGCAAGGGGTAGATGGTGCAGTTCATGACCCTGCAGCCTCAAACGCAGCCCTTCAGCCATGAGGCTGCTAATGAGGGATGATGCCTGGAAATTAATGGAGTGGTGTGGGGTGTTCCGGTGAAGATAGGAGCAAGGTGGCTTTTCCACAGTCCTTTCTGCTCAGAGACCCAGGCAGAACGGTTATTGAAGCTTCTAGCATTTGGCTAAGTTAATATTCCACCATTATACTATTAGGAAGAGCTAGAGAAGGCATCACATACCCAACTGTCAAACAGAGGACACTGTGAGTCCCATAAGCAAAAAGGAAACAGCGACATGCTGATCTCAGCTCGGTGCTGATGTTCTGTTAAGGCAGAGACTTCATTCCTTTTGTTTTAATTCAAAAGACCACTTTTACCAAGTGGACCCTGTGAAAACCTCCAATGAGAGATCGCACCCTAATCACATCCCTCCAAAAGCCCCACAGATGGATATTTATGGCAAATACAAAACACCAAGCGTGCTGACTTATGAAAGGCGATTTGCTCCATCTGTGAATTGAGACCTGAAACCTTTCTACTTTCATGTTAGCTGTCATTTTTCTCCCACAAATGAAATGAATAATTCCTCCTCATGGCAGTCAATTTCAAATTCACAGGGTTCCCCCCACCCTGAACCTATTATATTTTGTTGCATAAAACCCATCTCATAAAATAAACCTCTCAACATTGTAAATTAAAAAATAAACATTCTTGAGAAAATGTCAAATGCAGGCCTGAGAGAAAGGCCAAAAAATCCATTTAAGGGAATATTGCAGTGAATCTGTCCCCAGAAAATTGGGGGAAACACTCAGACTGATGATTGAATATAAATTCAGTGCCTTCAGCCAGTTTGTAATGAAATGGACCTTTAGCCAGGGGTTACTATATACTTTTAAAAGTCACTGTAAGATGAGCTGTGTCCACAGTGGAGGAAGATCGAGAAATACCTACCAGAATATTAAAGTAAAAGCTGGGGGAACAAACAGCAGAGGGACAAATCCACATGTTCGGTACCACCTCTGGGTACACAAACGAAAAGTCATAGAGGACACCTACAAACCCGCATGATGGTTGCAGATAGTTTACAGACTGTATCATATATTGACTGCTGAGGCTGGCAGTTTTTGGTGGCAAGTCCTTCACTCCAGGAAGCCTCTCTAAGGTCTCTGCTCAGTTTCTCCCCTCCATGGTCTGGTGTGTGATTCTTAGGAATACCATACACCAACACCACTGTGGCGGTCAGCCTCCAAACTGGCCTGCTTGATCTTGCCTTCTGGTTTAACACCCTTGTGTAGATCCCTCTTCCATGTTCCCAAGGTTGCTTTGTGCAACCAACAGCATATGCCAGAAGCAGGGGTATGCCAATTCAAAGTTAGGTTCTAAAACACACTAAAGCCTCCGTCGATTTCTTACTCTTTTACTTTTTCTCTTATTCTCTCTGATCACTTGTTGCAGCACAGGTCAGCTGGCATATCTCAAGCTGCCCTCTGGGGAGGTACATGACATCAGGAACTGTGGCCACCTGATGACAGCCAGTGAAGACCTGTGACAACAGCCTTGTGAGTAAACCATCCTGGAAGCTGACCTCAGCTGAGCTTTTAGGTGACAACAGTCCCAGCTGACCACTGTATTGCAACCTCATGACAGACCTTGAACCCAAACCATGCAGCTGAGCTTCCCACAGATTTCCAATGATCAGAAAACTGTGAAATATTCAGCAGATGTTTTGCAAGGAACAAAATTTAGGGGCAATTTGTTACACAGCAACAGGTAACTACCACAACCACTGTGGACAACACATACCAAGTTCTGGTGATGCACCAGAGAGCATGTGAAAGTTTTCCATGAACTGTCTCACTTAATGTCTCATATTGATCATGAAGGCACCATTAGTATTATTCCTACACATACCACATGGGGTTGTAATGAGAATTAAGCAACATGCAAAGCATCTAGGACAGGGACTGGCACATTATAACTACCAATGTTAGGTATCAGGACTATCCTTATACTGCACTCATTATAGAGAAACCAAGATGCAGAAACAGGAAGAAGCTAGCTCTAGGTCACACAGCTAGGATGCTACAGACATACATTCCAGGTCTTTCTGGCTCCCAGATCCATAGTTTTAGTGCTGGACACATCCTTTGACAAATCATCAGGAATACAAAAGCATATATGCTAAAAGCAAAGGCAACTGATTCCTGCACAGTCCATACTTATGGACTCACCATCATCTTGGATCATGCACATTAAAACCTTGTGTGGCATGGACTATTGGCTGAGTTGACAGTATATGTCCAAAAATGTTTTCCAACATTCAAAAATTAATGAAAGCAAAAACTCACTAAGTAAAAAGGCCCATAAAATCAAGATGTTCATTTGGTATAAAATGTTATTAAATATCAATGATATTTTGAGCATGGAACTGGCTAGATACTACCATGAGGTCCTAAATCATGGCTATCTTTGAGATGGAATCATACTACAGAGAATACATGTGCATTACTCTGGCCATATCCTGAGCCTCTGCAAGAACTGAGACTTCCAAGTTTCCACGACTGGGCTCGGTAGTTGCAGCATTTTAAACAGTCAAAAGAAAGGTCCAACTTTTTGATCTGTGTTTATTCCTGAGTGCATCCTGTGTAAGGGTATAACCCCTGAAAGATTAATTGAGTTTAACAAAAACTGCATGCTGATCATGTTTCAGCAATACATTTTGGCCAAGTTTTACAGAATTGATTAATCAACATACAGCTTTGATCCTCAGAGCAGAACCCTAGGTTCTATATAACTCACTATTAAAAGAGTGTCCGCTATTAAGACTTACTTATCATCAGATTTGTGGGGTGGGGAAAGAAATAAGGTCTACCTTCAAGAATTCTCTGCTCCTTCAAGCTTAGGTAGCTTGAAAAAGGTCCTGGCTCAAGATCTCATTTAATCAGGATGCTATCATTATAAGAACTCAGCAATTCAAATTGCTCAGAGGAACCCTGCTTCTTTGACCCCCAAAGAGGAAAAGTTAAATTCTTTCTGCTTATCAGCATTTCCTAGCAATTAGCAGAACCCAACCTCAAGGATCCCTCCCTGCCAGCACGCAATCTCCTGTAAGTGGACAAGTATGTTCCTTCTGCAGTCATCTCTATGCTCAGCTTTACTCAATAACTCCCAAGAACCCTCAGGAGGAGTCACCTACCTGCCTGCTGTGGCCCAGGACAGGTAACTGTGGAACTGATCAAATCTGTGATCAGCATGTGGCCTCCCCTAATAAGTCGATCACAATGTGTACAGCTGTCTGGGAGCACTTGTAGACCGTCTCTGTAATGAGACGGTGGAGCATCAGGTCCAACCCTTTCTCTTCTCCCCTGATCTCTGCCTCCTCAAACATCACAGCCAGATTCATGGGCAAACCAAGGAAATCCTGTGTCCTCTGCTCTACTTCAGCCCTGCCCATGTTCCCAAAAGAAATATGGTGAATCTCATCTTAGTCTTCACAAGTGTGTGTGTGTGTGTATGCACGTGTGCACATGTACTCAATAATAAAAAACCAAAAACACCATTCATACATGGCTGTAGGTGGTAATATTTGGTAAAGCTAGGGTATAACTGGGTGGCAGTGTAGATGATGAAGGAAGGAAGGGAAATCTGGTTAGGTACCAGGGGCAGTGCAGTGCAATGGAATACAATTCCAATATAGATGCAGGCACCAGGTGCTCCAATAAACCCTTTTGTTTGTAATGTGATTTTATTGGGGGAAATCCAATTATGACAAAGTTCAAATCACATCCTGGAGGTAAGACCTGAGGCCAGGGTCTATCTATTAATAACTATATTAATACTTCTCCTCATCAGACACACAGAGTCTGCCTTTGGTCATTCTGACCGACTGTCAGAGACACCTGGTCGTGTAATCACTGAGGCATGCAGGCTGGCTGAAGTCACTGCTATCAAAATTGTGGTTCACAAGCTACCACATCTGAGGGTTCCAGCCCCTCAGCATGTACCTAGTGGGGGTCCTTTGCTATCTTTTTACCACTCTACCTGACCCTCTGTTGAAATGGGGTCACTTAAATATCTAGGCAAGAAGCTTCAAACCTTGGGTTCTGTAAAGGGCTCTCTGCTCTGAAGGCCTCTTCCAACTATAGTCTTGTTCTTTCCTAAACCACACTGAATGAAACATTCTGGACATATTCTGATGCCAACTGAGTCAACATCTCAATCCTGACTTCGAAGTCCTCTCTTCTCTCCCCTGCCACCTACACCCAGGCTAGCGTCTGGACAGCAGTGTGGACTTGCTGAGAAGGATGTGACATTTCCACCTTGCTCCCACACTTCATGGAGTGCTCCTTTACTAGAGAAGACTTTTCCATAATTGCTTCTGTACTCCCCGCTTCCAGATGAGGGATCAGTCTAGAGCAGCCATGTCCTACTCTGTGCCTTTGCTCCCCAGCCAGCACGTGTACAGTGGCTGGAGCACCTCTGTTCACATTGCTTTCTCAGCATTTCTCCCACCAAAATGAGATGACAAACAGATTCTGTGTTTTATTTTCTTGAAGCCCTGATAGCATATCTACATGCATTGTCAAATTTAACGCTCATCAGCTCAAGAATTGGACACTCCCACTACTCCTAATGCAGAGACAAGGAGCTGGGGCTGTATGGGTGGCTTGTGCAAGGTGAGAGCAGAGCTGGCAATTGGTTTTGTCTGTTCTGATGCAGAAGCCTGTGCCCCTTGCCGGCGTGTGTCTCCCCACCATGCATATGGATTCCTCTTCTACAGGTCCTTCATGGCTCAGAGCCCTTGGCATGAACACAATATGTGCAGATCACACAGGGTAAATGGTCATGGTGTCCACCCAGGGTTCACCACGCCACAGAATAACTGTCTCCCCTTCCTTTAAAATAACAAGGATGATGAGAAGGCAATTTATTAAAAATAATAAAAAGGTTTGATGAGAAGATTCTCCCTATGAGATAAAGAGCTAGATATGCAGGTATCAGTTCACTTGAGGAGCAGCCAAACTCCTACTCTTACTTCTTACCCCAAAAGAGAAATGAAAGGAAAATATTCAAATTCATGAACTGCTTGTTCATAAACCTTACAAGCAGTATACTTTTAAAATTCAAGCTCATTGGAGAAAATTCAATCAGGAGAATAAAAAAGCTCTGAAAAATGAAAAAGACTCAATGCACATACATACAAACCAAAACTCAGAGGTCTCTGTCTATACACAAACACACAGATCTAGCAAGTGGCACCCTCAGGAATAAATTCAGGTACTCAGATTCCTAGTCAAGTGTTCTTTCTCATATGAAAGGATGGCAAATGATTTTCAACACTGAGGACATCTGTAATTGACCAGTGGTGGCTGCATGGAGTGAAACATGGAAAAGACTTTGAAGCCATAGGTGGGCTCCGAGGATAAGAATGTGATGATTGATTAGTAATGCCTGCTGTAAGTATAGGATGGGAGCATGGAAAAGCATGCTGCTTCCTTATCAAACTCATTTTTTCCCAAGGAAATATATCATGTATATTTAACTGCATTAAATTCACAATTTATCTCAAGAGCACTTGTATCTTACCTTGATAAGTCTAATTCATTAGACTATTAAAACTCTATTCCTAAAAGAAAACACATTTTGTTGTAAAACATAGGACCCTAGAACTCCAGATTCATCCTTAGAGGAAAACCACAGGAAAAGGAAATATAGCTGTAACTCAATAAAGATGAATCCATTGGATAATCTTAACTCTTCATTCTCTTAAAAAATTAGGAGACACTCTTGTTTGCCCATAGTGACCATCACAAACGTAAGGCTATCTTACAAATCATGCATTAACTACTTGGGTTTTTAAAACATTTGAGATCTAAAACAAAATGTGGTAGTCTTCAGTTTCACTTTTTAAGCATCATGTGTCCCTAAAGTGGCAATTCATTACCCATGGGTTTTCTCTATTTTGGGTTCCCCAGGGCAAGCTCAATTAACAGGTTCATAATGGGGATGCACACCCAGGACTGTCCCACACCACCTGATGGGACAGTCATGCATGCACCCTGGTGGTTCAAGCCAGTGGGAACATGTTAAATACATGAACATCATTAATAGAGAGGCCTAGGATATCCATAGGGCCCATTTGAGTGGCCCTATAACCATGAAAGTAAAGAACCTGGGGTGGAGGCAGACACTATATATAGCATGTGGCATTTATGAGGTCTTGAACTGTCCTGTCTCTGAGTATAGATTACACCTCTCCTTCAGTAGGGCAGATTTAGAAAGCTCTCTTGCACATCAATCCAAAATAAGCATTACTTTTCAATTCTCATCATTATATGCACATACAGATTTTCTTCAGACACCGCAGGGCTTTTGGGAATTGTTCTTGATGGTACTTATTTTATAGTAAATTACACTGTAGTGTATTAGAGAGAAGAACAGAACAAACATGTGTGGCTTGCCTCTACTTTATAACCCAGAGAAGATAAAGACTTGTACTTTCAAAGAGGTCAATTAAAGAAGAAAAGACTACTGTGTCACAGAGATACCAGCCATCCAAGTAGCTGATCAAAGCACTAAGAAGGGAGAATGTTACCAGGAAAAATCTGTGCGGTCTAAAGGAAGAACTTCATTGTGAGGCAACCTATCAGAAGCCACGGAGATGTCCCTTCTTGAACTTGTTTTCCCGGCATTTGTAAAGCCAACACAACAAAGATGCGTGCAAGAGCAGTCAACATGATGTGTTTCAGCTTAGCACAAATGTGAGCAGAAAAGTCTGTCAGCCTATCTTTGTGGCGCTCCTGGTTGTCCCAGGAAAGAGATGTGCCCTGGGTTCACAAATGCTGAGTATTTACACAGGCATGGAAGTTTATTTTTGTATTCAGCAGATGACATCATGCCAGCCATCATACTGCTGTTTCCAATTTCCTGCCATACTCTCTCATCTGGGGGTGGCTGTCACGTAATTAAGCAAATACATACCTACTCTTTAAAAGGCCAAGAAAAAAAGTGACATAAAATAGAGCATGTGATATAAAGTCAGGTAAATAATCTGGTTGATCATGTTATTCACAACTCAAAATCTCAAAGAAGAAAAATGTGGATGGATTTTGGATAAAGCTACAAACATAACTGGCCTACTATCCATTTGGGACTTGTTGTTACTTAGAACAATGACCTAATAAGGTGATGGAGAAGGTGGTCACAATGATATCAGTGACCTATGCATGACCCATCTATTCTTCAGATTTTGCAATGAATGCACAGCTGCTTTTGCTTTTCTTCAATTTGTCTTCAGAGAACAGGTGGTCAATTTTCTTAGTCCCTTTTCTAGATATGAATAGTGCAAGCCAATCAGTGCAAAGATGGGTTGTGCTTAATTGTCAAGACCAGAAGGTTGTCCCAGATGCAGTAGAGAGTGGACTCAGAGGCACAGAGACAGGACATTCCCAAATGTATTCGGAAGACATGCCTGGTTTGTAAGGTTTGGGTCAGGCAGACTAGGCTAGAGCAGTGAGTGACGGACAGGACAGGGATTCTGCGGAGGGCCTTGGAGTTCACACAAAATAAGAGGAATTGTACTGTCTACTGGGGAGCCATCAGAATGTCTCACAAGAGGAAGAAATACAAAATCAGGCATTTAGGAAAATGTCAGTGTTTGGCAGAATTAAAAAGAAAGGATTGGAGGAAGGGGAAAATGGAGGGAAGGTAGGAAATAAAAGGGAGAAGGTAGAATGGTCCTTGCAAAGGAGATAGGGGGCCTCAGCTCCAAAGGCAGACAGAGGATGGTGATAAATGACAGCCTGAAGTTAGAACAGACAGGACCTGAGGTGAGCGAGGAGGAGAGTCTAGAACACCCCCATTCTGCCTCACTGAAGTCTGGAAATGTAAATGAGGAGGACAGGAGGAACACAGGAGTCCAGACTTACCTACCTCGGCTCTAGGGATGCTGGCGTCGGAGTAGAGGTCCATACACAGGTGGAAACGCAGATCTAGGTTCCGGAGAGAAGCAGGGGTGGGCTTTAAGTTGTATGTCATGAGATTACACACGAGAGTGGTAGAGTCAGAGACTTCTGACCAGTGAAGGTAGATGGTTGGTCAGCTGCCCCAGAGGACGGAAGGGACCTGCTGGATGTGATGCAGAAAGCCCTTGGCCAGGAGAATTTCATCAGGAATGGGGAGAGGAAGGCAAACTGGTGCTGAAAATAAGAAAAGCAGGCACGGGTTGTTCTTTCCAGCTAGGCAGTATTGAAGCAGAGGAGAGAGTGGTACCTTGAAAGCAAGGAATGTGGCTCTGATGGGGAGGAAAATATAGAGCCTGTCTGTGGTCCACAGACTGACAGGCAGCGTGGGCAAAACCTATGAGCCAGCTAGACATTCACAATCTCAGGCTCCTCAGAAGTGACACCAGATCTGCTTCTTTGCAGGAATTCCAGCTGACACTCTTGTGTAGGAATGCCTGGGAAGCCAGTAATCCAAGCTGGTGGGCTTCCTTTGTTTAATTTTTATTTTTATTAGTACAAGTGTGCAGTGCATAATGATTGCATTTATCGTGGGGAGCTGTTGCCCAGACACATCTTCATTCTTTTTTTTCCTGCCCCTCCCCTCCCTCCCTGCTGCTTGTATTTCTTGGCCCCCTTTGCGTTTGTAAAAGAGCTTGTCTCAATTTTTTCATTTCTTTTTTCAGTTCCCCTCTCCCTTCCTCCCTCCCTCTCCTGTTCCCCTTCCCAACTGAAAAAGATCTCCCTACTTCCTTTATCTTTTAGTTTGCTCTTTATATTTGGGGTTTCTCATACACAAGACACCATGTGACATCTAAGCTTCTGTGTGACTTATTTTACTCAATGCTATGGTCTCAAGGTGCATCCATTTGCCTGCAAATGACTCACGTGTGCCCTTCTTTACAGCACAGGCGTGCTCCACTGTGTGTAAATACACTGTCTTTATCCATTCATCTGTCAAGGGGCATATACGCTGCTTCCAATATCTAGCTATTAAACATTGTGCTGCCATCAATGTGGGTGACGATTACTGTAAATATGTTTTTAACTCTTTTGGGAAGATACCTAGAAGGGCAATAGCTGGGTCAAGTGGAGTTTCTAGTTTTAGTTTTTTGAGGGCTCTCCACAATGATTTCCACAGTGGTCACACTAGTTCCATTCCCACCAACAATACAGAAGGGTTCCTTTTCCCTGCAGCCTTGCCAGTGTTTGTTATGATTTCTTGATGACAGCCATTCTTTCTGGGGTAAGATGGGATCTCAATGTTGTTTTAATTTGCATTTCTTTAATGACCAGTGATGTTGACCATTTTTCATGTATTTATTGGCTATTTGTAGTTCTTTCTCTGAGAAGTATCTATTTCGGTCCACTGGGCTTTCTTTGTGAGCATAGATGGTATCTGGAAACAGAGAAATGTACTCAGGGAAGTGAGGCCAGATAAAACAGACTGAACTTTCAAATGAAGCCAGAAGTGGCATATATTCTAACCTTTCTCCCTCTTCCCCAAATGGGTGGTAGAAACAGGGTTTCTATGGACCTCAGTTGTCTGATTTGTCAGAAGAAGGGAATGAAGACGCTACCTCCAGACTTGTGAGCATTAAATGAGATACCACATGACAGACTCACGCAGAAGAAAGCCTGACACACACAGGCAGCACACGGGATCATTACCATTCAATATTTTAATGGCATCAATGCCACTGTAAAATAAGGAATATTTTCCTCCAACTCTTTTAACTTCTTTGCAGAATGGAGTCCTCACAGAATTCAAAGTAATAATGGGAAAAGTTTTCAGTGGCCACTTTTACTAACTCCCACTGTCCACAGCTCAATGTTCCTACTCAAACATCTAGCAGCATCAAAGTCAAATACAGATAACAAAGCCTCACAGAGAATAAAGCTTTAACTTGAGAATGGATAATAGTATTCGTCTTCCAGCAACTTCCTGAGTGAGATCTTTGTCGAATCCAAGTGGTCTGACAGCAGCAAATCCTAATTTTAACATGTAAGAGCATGGAAAAAAAGTTTTTTTAGAGCAGGTACCCAAAGAAATATAGGTGGTATGCAAAGGATGATGATTATGTAAGGTCTGTTTGGGAGAAACTGGCAGGTAATCTGATATGTGTTAGCCCATTGCCATGTGTAATGTTCAGAAATAAATGGTTGGAAAATAATTGTTGGAAAAACGTACAGGCAAAGCAAGAGTAATAACAACCTATAATTACAACCAAAAGACCGTCTATGTAGCATCTCTATCACATAATTAACAACAGGTCTGGCAGTGATTGCACGTGACTTGCTGTTTCCAATTTCTTTAAGTGAATTTTAAAGCTATTACCAATGCTTTCACCAGCACAAAGCATGGAACATGGCTGAGCAGTTCTCATGTACAAAAACTTCATCTTCATCAGAGGAAGCTAAGTGGATAAAACTGACAGGAAACAGGGAAAGAGAACAGTGAGGAGAGGTTGTGCGAGGAGGGAAACTGAAGAACAAGCACATAACCAAACACTGGGACCTGGGAGACACTGATGCCTGGGAAAGGCTTGCTTTTAGGTCAACAGCTTGAATCTGGCTCTGATGGGCAATAACCCTGAGTTCTATGGCTGGCCCACAGATGGGAGGGGTGGGATTCCAATCCCAGGAAAAGTGCACATCTGGGAATTTGCAGTATTAGAGTTACAGGGCACTCACAGACTGGAGCGGAGCTGGGGGTAGAAGAAAAACAACCATGCCACCAACCAATATGGGTTTTAGAAAGAGTGAAAACAGCTCCATTAAGGCAACAAAAACTGGAAGTTATAGATTTGCTTGTTACAGAGTTTTTGCTTAGGGTAACGAGAAAGTTTAGGGAAAGGCAGTAGTGACAGTTGTACAACACTGTGAATGCAATAAACGCAACAGAATGGCTCATGGAAAAATATTTAAAGTGGTATCTGTGCCTTACCATTTTTATTTTTTGTACTGGGAATTGCACGCAGGACCTTGTACTTGCCACGCAGGCACTTAGGCCTCTGAGCTATACCCCGACATTTCTACCATTTTTAAAAGAAAAAGAAAGAGTTATACATTTAATTTGCCACATCTGTGAAAGTTCCCTCACGATAGGACTGGTTAAGTTGGGAGGCAGGGGTGGGAGATATTTTGATTATTTGTGAAGCTGCTCATATCAGGAAGACATGTTACTGAGGAGGAATTAGAAAGACCAGCCTAAGGAGAGAGATCAACCTCAGCAACAGCCGTAATCTTAAGATCTATTATAATCTGAATCTTTTTCCAGTAAAAATGTCTTTTGCTTCCAAGTTGATTTCCCGTGTATCTTACACTATGCCCTTTCCTATAAATTTGCTAAAACATATATACACATTCAAAATTTCCCATGTACACATGAGGCAAGAGATTAGTATGCAGCAAAATGGCTAGCTAAGTAGGAGTACCCCTACAATTACAAAGATCTAGGACACATATCCACAGTGGTTGTAAGCACTATGCCTGGGACCAGAGGATGCTATCTTCAGTTCTTCTGGTGTGAAATCAAGCAGATTTTTAATAAGAGGGCCTGGATCCAATGTCAGAATGGGGTATAGAAAAGATGGCAGATGTTAACTTTGTGGCTGTGAGTGTTTTTGCCAGCCAGTTCTGCTCTCTGCAGAGTGCACTTCTCTTCCTACTTTTAATTGGCCCAAGTTCCTTCTGCACAGCATACTGCTTTTTCCTACCTCTGATACTGTCTTGGTTACCTTTTTCTTGTTGCTGAGACAAAATACCCAATGCCCAAAGTTAAGGAAGGAAAGGTTTATTTAGCTTACAGTTTGTGGAGATTTCAATCCATACTTGACTGGCTCAGAGGCAGAGTGGCACATGGCAGAGGGCAAATGTTCATGGCAGCAGAGCACAGCAAAAACAACCAGCAAAAGGGTGGAATGGGGCAAGTAGTCTCTGTTTTTCCCTTACATTGTAAACAGGCTACTCCCACCCAGGGGGCATGTAGCACTCACACAGTGTCCATGCCCTCCTCTTTCACAGGCTCAGAATGTATACAAAGTAAGCACCTTGACTTTCTGCTGAGTCACTCAGCCAAACCTCTAGACTCCCCAAGTTGACACAATGTATCAACCATAACAAATACTTTTTATGAATGTAAAACCTTGCTACTTTTTATATGTTTCCTGTCCAATTCTTTGTCCAAGATAAGAGCCTGAAAAGGACCTCTAGGAAGAACACAGCACTCTAGAACTCTGGTAACACATGGAGCACCAATAGATTTTCATAGTGAACATAATAAAAATATCCCGCAATATTAATTGATTTTTTGTTAGGGAGAGCTCCATGTCAACTTGCTATATTTTTTCCAATAACTCCAATATCCCTAAATTTACAGAGATGTTTCTTAAGTGACAATTTCAGGTTCTAGAATTCAATGCATTCATGTTCTCAAAAAATATTCTCATTTTAAATAGCTTTTACTTTTGTCTTATTAAAGGATCATGCCCTTTTTTCAGAAGAAAACAAAAATATTTTTACCATGGGAGGGAAAATCATTCTTACAATAAGTACTTAAATAACGGTGCAGAGAAATCTAGTTATTTTATACATTCATTCATTACAGCTCCCAAGAGAAAGCTGTCTTCTGAGAGGTGCGCTAATCAGCCCATTGCAATATACAAGATGAAGATGTCACAATTACTTGATCCAGCTAATTACTGCTGAGACTGTCCAGACCTTTCAAGGCTTTGTTACTAGTGATTCAAAGCTTGGCTCTCTGGCTGAAAATATATATTTATTTTGAAAATGCAGGACAAACAAGTCCTATTAAATAGCCCAAACATTCACAATCTTAGTTTTTTTTTGGTGTCTAAAAATAGCTCTGGGATAGACTGAATAATTTGTTTCACTATTTGAAGAAAGTGCAGACAAGTTTTGGAACCTATGACCTTCCCAATGATTTTTTTGCTCCCTGCCAGAAGGGGGACCTTTTACTGCTCATTACTTATAGTAGTCACCTTTGAGGAGTTTCACAACAGGGCATGACCTCCAGAAAAACCACTTAATGAGCCCAAGAAACCATTTTCTTCTCTCACAGAAGAGTGGTGAAAAACACAGCATTATATCCTTACAGCAGGCTGGTTCTCTCCAATTTAACCCTCAGCTTTCTTCAGTAATGTTGTGAAGGAGGCACCAGGCTTTTATATTTCACAGAAGCAAATGGAAGGTACACAGAAGGTTTAGGTTTTAGGATTAACTGCCAACCAATGTGTCAGCTCAGGTCCCTAGCTATGCCATGACATCCCTCTTAGAAGTAACGAAAATCTAAACATTTTCATTGAAGGTTTCCTTTTGAAAGGAACCCAAGGTGGTCAGGGATAGAAACACATAGGTACCACTTGGGGAAACTGAAGCTTATGGTGAATAAAACCTGCCCCAGACTATAAATATCTCCAAGCCCTCTCTTGATCTTACCCCCTTTCTCATGCCACTCTTCTCAGTCCCAAGGCCCCGCCCCAATATCTCCTTTCAGACTCTCCAATGAGGCAAATTCTTTCCTAGCTCAGGGCCCATGCGCATGGTGTAGTCTGGCTACCAGAGCAACCTTCTTCCCACGTTTTCCTTTGTTTGCCACCTTCTGATAGTTTGAGCTTTGCCTTAAATGACCTGTCATGTTAGAGGCTGCCTGTCTACCATCTCTAAAACAGTCTCTCATCATTTTGGTCTTTCTTTGTCCTGATCTCCTGTGTACTTCTTACCTAGACCTTAGCAGAAATTACATTTATGGGGTGTCCTTTCTCTTTTCCTATGAACACGGCTGGCACCATGCATTCAGGAGGGCCTTGTACTGAAGGACTGCACTTATTACCTTGAAACTCATTGTAATTTTATCTTTGAATTTGTATACTATATAGGAGATGTGAGGAGAACACTGAGCATGCACTGAGGAACTTGGAGGCGGCTTGTGTGTAATCCCCCGTGGGCCCTGCTTGGCCTCCCCACCCTGTCTCTGTGGCTGACTTGACTCCCATCCTTATGGCGGCTGGGCAAGGACAGGGCTGGGCTCAGGTGTCGGTCTGTGGCATCTCAGGGTGGGGCACAGCAGGTCGCAGTGTGCACTACATACAGACACAGGCCCTGCGTCACT
Organism: Dinomys branickii; assembly: GCA_004027595.1. Lineage (NCBI taxonomy): Eukaryota > Metazoa > Chordata > Mammalia > Rodentia > Dinomyidae > Dinomys > Dinomys branickii. The sequence continues at coordinate 72,341 of PVLD010009589.1, forward strand.
TGGAGATCACCCACTGGCTGTGAATCAGGCTGAATAGGGGGATACTTGGTTCCACTGCCACTCCTAGATGGCACAGTGAATCAGGCAGCATCTGGCAGAAGGGTGAGCAGCACAGACTATACATGTGCTGAGTGATGGTGGGGGCTGCCAGTGGCCTGTGACTATTTCCCTGCTCTAGGGAGCATGACAGGCATTAAATACCAAACAACAGCATCCTGACAGGTAGAGAAGCCGTGAAAGACATGGGAGGAAAGGCTTTGTATTTTAGCACCCTTAATGTGTGCTCTTTCTTCCTTTTTGGAACAATGGAGCATCTTATGAATTTCATTTTGTACTGCTTCCTGTAAATAATGTGACTAGTTGTGTTTACCACTGTATCTCTGGCAAACAGGAGAGCACAGATACCCAAACTTGGTTGAACAAAACCCTCTTGCCCTGATGCCCTATCTGAATGGCTTAGGGCAAGGAGAAACAGGATGATGACTCAACGGGGTGTTTTATAGAAGATTCAGTACAATGCCAAGGCTGGTCAAGCTTGGATTGTGGGCAGTTTCCCACAACCCTACAGGTCCCCAAGGTTGGGACTGTGCAGGGTGTTTTGGGACCACAGATCTGACTATAAAATAAGGATCCATTTTTGTGAGTAGCCGGTAGACTCAGCCATGTCATTTATATCTCTTTCTATGAAAATGTATGGACTGATTAAAAACTCCTGCAGTGAACTGACTGTAATTGGCACTATCTGCTCTACAGAACCTTAAAGACATTTTTTCCCCATCTTCACATCCTGCCATACCTGCAAACCTAGTGGGGCTCGTAGAGCTCCCTATCCTGGATTTCTCTCTCTCTCTCTCTCTCTCTCTCTCTCTCTCTCTCTATTTCTCTCTCTCTCTCCCTCTCTCTCCCTCTTTCTCTCTGTGGTACTAGGGGTTGAACACAAGGCTTTTACACTGAGCTACATCCCATTCCTTTTTAAATTTTTAGACAGTTTTTCTAAGTTGCCAAGGTTAGGCTCAAACTCGCAATCCTCCTGCTCCAATCTCTGGAGGGCTGGGACTACAGGAGTGGGCTACCACATCTGGTTTGGTGCTGACAATTCTATACCAGGGACTGACTTCTACCACTGCTCGTGGGAACCTCAGATCATGCAAGCCTGCACGGGGAGAAGAAAAGCACAGTTAACTGCTGTTAAGAGTCTTGTTATTTGCAACCAACCAGCACGTACTGATGGGTTTAGCTCAACACTCCACTGACTAGAAAGGGGCTCTGGTCCATCTCAACAGACAGCAGAGCAATTTTGCTTCTTTGTGCAGTGTCTCTTGGGGTAAATCAGTGCAGGCAAATCCTCACCACTGCATTTGTACCAGTGACCACACAAAGGTTTTGCTCTTACTAATTCTCCAACTATAAATTTAAATGTGGAATAGTCAATATAAATGGAGAGAATGGGCTTGTTCCTCTTTACTACGGAATTGGCATGCAATTCAACTTAAGGAGAAAGGCCAGACTGTTAAGGTACAGTCACAGGAAATCCAGGCTCTCCGGATCTGGGTGACCTCAGAGCCCCACGCCTGCCTTTGGAGTAAGGCATGTGGGAAGCAGCTACTGCCCCTCATACCCCAGACCTTGCGGGAATATAGGCGACTCAGCACAGCTGGCTGCCAAAGAAAACAGCATCCAAAGGCTCCCTGGCCAGAGGTGAGTGTGGGCGCAGCAGTTCTTAAAGCACAGGGCCTCCCTTTCCCACCTCTCTCAGGCCAAAACTACAACATTGGGAGCCAGCAAAAACCTGCCAGGCAAACTCTTCAAGTTCAGGGTCAGTTCAGCGCACCCCAGGAAAGCTCAGGGAGGTGGCTGTGCCTCCCCAAGGCCCTTTGCTCAGCTCTCAAGTGTGACCCTCTGGCCTCCTGGCAGGCAGGCTGTAGGAGCCTCTGTACCACCACGGCTCCCGCTCAGGTTACAGAAACTCATATTTTAAATCGCTGTAATTCTCCATGGGGTTCTTAGGAGGCATTCTTGCAGCCCCTGCCATTCCTACGTTGGGGATTGCATTAAGATCAGCCTATAAATGACTCGATGGTTCACCAGGGGCCGTTTTTACAGCCTGCCCTGTGGAACACGTACCCAAGAGGGGGACCTGTGTGTCTAAATGCTTTCTGCTGCATGGCTGGGATCTGTGCTGGCTCAACTGGCCACAGACTTGTTTCCTGGAACCCATCCGAGAGGGCAGAAATATGTACTGCCAGCTGGGTTTTGGACCCCTTATTTCAACATAGATTTTAAACTGTGTATGAGGTCATGGGAGAAGAGGTTTGTTAATTCAGGCCACAAGGTTTTCCCATCACTGGGAAGAACAAAAGGACCTTGTGTGGAAGGGGCCTGACTGGATCCAGCATTCCAAAGATTGTTGCTCGGATGCTCAGCGCTCTAGCAGCAAATGAATTTGGGAACATCTGCTTCTCCAGAGCCCCGCCCCTGCCACTTTCCGAAAGTGAAGCACACAAACCGCCCAAAAGAGCAATCACACACGCACTGAGGACGATGTGTACAGCGCCAAGTCAGAGTACAGAAGTGTTTACATCAAAGACCCCTCTACACAAGGAGGGGGGTGTTAGTGCAAGGCAAGAGCGTGAGGCATTCTTGTGAGAAGAAGCAGTGTGGTGCCCCGGCTTTCATGTATAAACAGTGACATGCCAAAGGGTCCCTTTAAAACCAAACATCTGGCTGGGTGTGTTAGTACACAACTGTAATCCAAGCACTCTGGGAGGTTGAGACAGGATGATTTCAAGTTCTAGGCCAGCCCAGACAAATAAGCAAGTTAGCAAGACCTTAGCTCGACATTTAAAGAAAGAAAAAGGGCTAGGGATATAGCTCAGAGCAAAGGACCTGGGTTCAACCCCAGGAACAGAGAAAGAAATGGAAAAAAAAGGGAAAGAGACCAATATCAAATGGCAGAAGTTGTTAAATGCCTAGACCTAGCTGAGCCAAAAGCTAGATAATCCTATTTTTCCATTGCCTGAGCCAAAGAATTGTCACTTGTGCTTTGGTTTGTTCTGTTTTCAGCTGAGGCCCATTTGGGCCAGGGTTCTAACACGTGTTCCAGGCCAGTGTGATCTTTCCTCACTGGCCCATCCCCCTATTCACACCAAGGCTTTTTTTTTTTTTACTACAAAAGGAGAAAGATCAAACTCAGAGTTAAAAAGTAAAAGGCTATTTTCGTTCTTTTTATGTTAGCAGTCACAGATCTTTAACTCTACCTGTGAGAAAACCAACTTTGTCTAGGCATCCAAATCAAACCATTCCCTAAAATAATTCCCTTTCCTTGGGTAACTGTGAGGCTCAAAGCAGGACAGAACGGAAACATTTCTATACCACAACTGTGTGTGTGTGTGTGTGTGTGTGTGTGTGTGTGTGTGAAGTGTGTGTGAAGTGTGTGTCTGCCTGTGTAAGGCCACTGGCTATCATCCAAAACAGCATTACAGGAATTCAAATAACTCACATACCGGACCTTGGCTGGGAAGATCAAACTGAACATGTTTCTCTGAGTGAAAACTACAAGACTCTGAAAAAGGAGATTGAAGAGGATTTCAATAAATGGAAAAACATACCATGCTCATGGTTAGGAAGAACTAACATTGTAAAAATGGCCATACTGCCAAAACTGCTGTACAGATTCAATGCAATTCCCATCAAACTACCGTTAACATACCTCACAGATCTAGAGAAAATATGCCTCAAATTCATCTGGAACCAGAAGAGACCCAGAATAGCAAAAGCAATCCTGGGCAATAAGGACAAGTCAGGTGGAATCACAATCCCTGACCTGAAATT